>AWOL01S0007241.1:57510-74305 GCA_000715115.1 Nicotiana otophora
TATATATATATATATATATATTGACCCACTACTAGACTTTCTTCTATCTTAGCTAGAAATATGGAGGTAACAAAATTAATTAAAAAACTATAATAAAAAATATAGAAAGATGTAAATTGAGATAACCTATAACTATTTATACTTTGGAGTAAATTAAAATATAAAATAAAAATAACATTTACTTAAGATATTAAAGATTTATTGTCTTTAAAAAATAAAAAATCAAACAACAAAATAAGATCTTACATAAAATATACAAATTATTTATAAGGTAAGAAAAATAATCAATAAAAATATTTAAGTCATTTTAATATTGAAACATTGGGCAAACGGATATTTTATACGCAAATATTTCTACAATATTTAGATATTGCATGTTCAAACAACTAAGAAAATATTTTTTTATGATTAATATCTTAATTGAGTGCGGTTAATTTAAGTCTGAACGCATAACATATTTTTTTGAAAATGCGGTCTAATTTATAAAATAGAAAGAATTATTTGAATTTGAGATGAGATTTATGTTTTGAAATATGATAAGAAAAATTATATTTTGGAATATAAACAATAAATTTAAAATTACTCTTGACATAATTTTTAATTTTATCTAAATTATATTCTAAAGAGTGGGGTAGAAATAGCTATTAAATCCAAACAAGCTAATAAAAAGCCACATTAAAATGTAATAATATTAGGTATAAAATAATATAATAGCAAAAATAATGAATAAATAGATAAAAATAAAAACAATTATATTTTTTATCATAGAGAAAAAAGGATAAACTTATTTATATTTGACATGAGAAAGTTTTATATATTATGATAAGAAAGTTCATAATATGGATAAGTCCACGTCACTCAAGTCTAATAGATAAAATCAAAAACTAAAAATATTTAGTAATAAAAATACATTAGAGATAATGTGAGGAAACTTATAAATCATAAATTTAGAAAATAAAATAAAGTAAATATACAATACTTAAAAATAATATTAACAAAATAAATATTTATTTTATGATTAAAAGATTATATATTTATCTATATTATACTAGAGAATAGTAGTTAATAATGATATAAAATAAAGTTACAAGTTAATGAAATGCCACATAAAATGTAATAAGACTACATATTAGATTTAAAAAAATAGCAAAATTAAAGAAACTTATTAACAATTTACTATTAGAAATGAAAGGGAAAGACTATTTGAATTTGAGATTAGAAATTTCTTAAAGTTATGATGAGAATGCTCAAACTATGGATAATACCACGAAATTGAAGGCTTATTTATTAAAAATAGAAAAATGATAAAAAAATAAAATTTTAAAAATACAAAATAAATTATAATATTATTAATTTTATTAATTTTATTAATAAAAATTAAAAATTAAATTTATATCTTAAAACTAAAATGAAAGATAATTTGCGTAAAGAAATAAAATGACAGTGAAAATACTACTACAAGTCTACAACATTTAGATATAATGTGTTCAAATAATTAAGAAAATATTTTTTTATGATTAATATCTGAATTTAGTGCAGTTAGTTTAAGTTTGAAAGCATAACATAATTTTTTGAAACTACGGTTTACTTTAGAAAATAGAATGATAATAATTATTTGAATTTGAGAAGAGATTTTTTTATTTATTTCAAATTTTATTTATTATTTTTGAAAATATTATGTAAAAAAATAAAATGACTGTAAAACTATTAATACAATATTTAGATATAATATGTTCAAACAATTAAGAAAATATTTTTTTATGATTAAGATAAAAATTAAAAAACTAAATAAATGTTTATGTAGGTAATTTTACTAATAAAAATTAAAAATTAAATTTGTATCTTATAAGTAAAAAAGAAAGAAAATTTAACTACATCTAATACAAAAATAATTACAAGAAAACTCAATACATTTGGAACATAATAATCAAAGAACTTATGTATTAATATTTTAGTCTAATTCAAAGTTACAATTTTAAATAAAATGTGATATTATTTTGGTTGTAGGTAAACAAATTAATAAAAAAATAATTAAAATCGCGCGCAAGCTCGCCCCCTTATGTTATGGAAGAATTGAGCTTATCGCGGGGCTGGTTATTCACAGCCAACAATTGGCTGTCGCATTTCGTTCCGCAACTAGAAGAAGATCGCTTCGAGGTCACTGTGGTATGGCTGAACTTATAGTAGGGAAGAGAATGTATAAAAATAAAGGTACTGTGCGGATACTTACAGTTTAAATTAATTTAAAAGAAATAAGTTAAATAATTAAATTATATTTAAAAATATTACTAATAGATTTAAATGATTAAAAATTATGAATAAGAGGATACAAACATAAAAATATATTAAATTTTAAGAATAAAAATGTGTATTTATTAAAGACTATCAAAAGCATAATAAGCAAGACATTAAATTAATTATTAAGCTAATAAAAATAGAATAATAATATTAAATAATAAATAATACAATAACTGTAAGTAAAGAACAAAAAGAAAAATGAATTTGCGTAAAACTGATGTGATGAATAAGACATATTTGAATGTCAGATAAAAAGAGAGTGATATTAAGAATTTTGTTAAAAAATATAATCTAATATGCTCAAACAAGAGAAATCACAACATGACATGTTTAGTATTCTATAATATTGATAGTGAAATGAAATGCAAGTATGTGATGACCCAATATGTCATCTTTAAATTTAAAATTCATTTCTTTGTTCGAAGACCTCGAATAGCACCTTTCAGCATTCCTCCACTTGTGTGCGCAGTCCGTAAATTTTTTCGAAAAGTTTTTATGTGAAAACTTGATTAAAATGTGAAATAGTGCTTTAAAACTCACTTAAGTTGACTTCGGTCAATATTTTGGGCAAACGGACCCGGATCAGTATTTTGACAGTTCCGTAGGTCCGTATCGTGATTTGGGACTTGGGCGTATGCCCAGAATCGAATTCAGAGGTCCCTAGCTCAAATTATCGCCATTTAACGAAAACTAGAAATCTAAAGGCTTTGACTTTCAAAGTTTGACCACAAATTGACTTTTATTGATATCGGGCTCGAATTTCAATTCCTAAAGTTGGAATAGTTCTGTTATGTCATTTATGACTTGTGCGCCAAATTTGAAGTCATTCCGGATTCGTTTAGTACGTTTTGGCACGAGTTTTGTAAATTGAAAAGTTTGAAACTCAAAAGTTCGAATCGAGGTATGAATTGTAATTTTAACATTGTTTGACGTGATTTGAGACTCCTAGTAAGTCCGTATTATGTTACGGGACTTGTTGGTATATTCGTACGGGGTCCCGAGTACCCCGAGTGTGATTCGGATCGAAATCGGATCAAATTTTGGACTTAAGCAAATTCTGGAATTTGTTGCTTCTGGTGTGTTCGCTTCTGCGAAGCCTTGGCCGCAGAAGCGTGAAGTCCATCGCAGAAGCGGGAGCAGAGGAGCTGGGCAAGAAGCCTCAGAATCTTAAAACTGGACGCTTCTGCGAGTCCGCAGAAGCGGCCATTGCGTTCGCAGAAACAGAAGGCAGCGCATATGCGCATTTGGCATCGCAGAAGCGATTTTGCAGAAGCGAAAATGCCTCCGCAGATGTGAGGCTTCAGCTAGCTAGTGTTTCTTCGCAGAAGCGGCATTCTCAGTCGCAAAAGCGACGCCGCAGATGCGGCCATTTCGTCGCAGAAGCAAAAATTGACAGAAACATAAGGGATCGAAAAGTAGTCATTTCGCCATTTTTGTTTGAGTTTTAAAACCTCGGTTTTTGGGCGATTTGAAGAAGTTTTTCATGACTTCGGACTGGATAAGTGTTCCTTATCATATATTGATGATATTTCATAAATCCATGTCTATATTTATCATTTATTTCAGATTTAGATGGAAGAAATTAGAATATTTGTAAAACTTTCCAAAAAATGAAAATATAGGATTTGAAGGTCCATATGACATCGGAATTCGATAATTTTAGTATGGTTGAACTCGTATCGAAACGAGTGTACGGATTCCGTGATCTTTTTGTCGGGTTTCGAAAAGTGGGCCCACGTTGATTTTTCTGAAAATGACTTAAATTAAGTCTCTTTTAAATTGTGAATATTTTCTAAAGCTCAAATTGAATTGTTGGTAAATAATTTGCTAAGTTTGATTGATTTGGAGAATAATTCGAAAGAAAAAGCCGTGGTCGAGTGATCACTTGAAATTGCAAAACAAGGTAAGTATCGTAGTTAACCTTGACTTGAGGGAATAGAACCCTTGAATTATTTGTTAAGTGAATTTCATGTGTAATGACGTATAGGCGAGGTGACGAGTACCTATACGTCGTCAAATTGATTGTTTGCATATTTATCTGAAAATTATATAGTATTTTAAATCATGAATTAATTATTTCTCTCATATTCCTTGTTCAATATTATGTCTTGAATTCATGTTATAATTGTTATATGCTTATTTGACTTATGTGTCTTAATTGCTACTTGACATTTAGCATATTAAATATTAAATTGCCTATGATCTCCCTGATTTCCACAATAAATTGCTACTTATCATTACTTGTTTCCTAAATAAATCGTAATCATTGTGTGCCTTGTTGCCTAATAAATTCTTATTGAATATAGTATTTACTGGAGTATTTTTATATTTAAGAGTTGTTAAATTATATTGTTGGAGCGGGTTGCACGCCACAACAGATTTATTTTAAGTATATATTGTTGGATCGGGTTGCACGCCGCAATAAATATATTGAATGTTATATTGTTGGAGCGGGTTTTACGCCGAACGGAGTTTAATTGAAAGATTATATTGTTGAATCGGGTTACACGCAACAACGTATTTTGTTCTAAGTTTATATTGTTGGAGCGGGTTGCACGCCGCACGGAAATTAATTGAGGGATTATGACTGCTGAATTGACTTCAATTATTGATATGATTTACCAGTCTTACTTCTATTCCTATTATTATTATTATTATTATTATTATTATTATTATTATTATTATTATTATTATTATTATTATTATTATTATTATTATTATGTACGGGTTAATGTAAGCGACCTGCCTTAGCCTCGTCACTACTTCGTCGAGATTAGACTCGGGACTTACAGAGTACAAGGGGTCGGTTGTACTCATACTACACTCTACACTTCTTGTGCAGATACCATAGTTGGTCCCAGCGGCGTACTGTAGATTTGCTCGGATTCAACTATCAAAGGACACTTGAGGTATAATTACACAACGTTCGCAGCTCTGAAGTCCCTTCTACTTTATCTTAGTTTTGTGCTTTTTTCAGACATCTTTGTTTGTAATATTCTAGAATCTCGTGCACTTATGATTCCAATTCTGGGATGGTATTTAGACATCGTATTATTTTTTGTTTTGCACATTTAAATTCAGATATTATTCCGGTAGTTGGTTTCTTTACTATTTAATTAAAAATGAATTGTTAAAAATAGTTTAAATTATTCTAACGTTGGCTTGCCTAGTAAATAAAATGTTAGGCGCCATCACGGTCCTAAAGGTGGAAATTTCGAGTCATGACAAAGTACTAAAGTCAAGGGGTTAGGTTGCTATAAATGAAACAAAAAATAGGTTGTCTACTGCAAGATTTGAACAATAATTTCATATCTTGCTTCTTAATTAATATCTAATGATTATATAATTTTTATATGAGAGGTTTATATTTTGAAGGACAATAGTGAGTTGCTCTAGTGGTAACCACCCTCCACTCCCAACCAAGAGGTTGTGAGTTCGAGTCACCCCAAGGGCAAGGTGGGGAGTTCTTGGAGGAAAGAAGCCGAGGGTCTATTGGAAACAACCTCTCTATCCAGGGTAGGGTCTGCGTACACACTACCTTCCCCAGACCCCACTAGTGGGATTATACTGGGTTGTTGTTGTTTATATTTTGAGGGTTATTTGCACATGATTCAAACAACCTACATCATAACTAATAGTAGTTACTAATTGTCACGACCGTGATGGCGCCTATCTCGATACTAGGCAAGCCGACAACATCAATAACCCACAATTTCTTTTAAATACGGAAAACATGATAATTAAGTTTAAGAGTAAATTTTACAAATACTGGATATAAAAACACTCCCAAAACTTGGTGTCACTGAGTACATGAGCGTCTATGCATTACAAGTCTGGAAAACCCGATCTATAATAATTCAAGACCAAATATAATAAACAAAAGGATAGTGAAGGAGAGACAAGGTCTGCGAACATGGCAACTACCTCTGAATCTCCGAAAAATCGACTGTGCGAAAGAATCAACACCCACTGTGTCTGGGATCACTTGGATATACACACGAAGTGCAGGGTGTAGTATGAGTACAACCAACTCAGCAAGTAACAATAATAAATAAGGAACTGAAAGTAGTGACGAACTTCTCAGCTAAGTCCAAATATAGTACTTTCCAACATAAAAGGGTAGGCATGCTCTCAAGTTTAACATTTAATATTTCACAGAAATTTCATATCAAATTTGACTGACACAGAAAATAATGTTTTTTCGAATTTCCAAAAATAGTGATATACGACAGCTGAAATGCAGCAAATAATGCAATCATTGAATCCTCTCATAGTAACAATCACTCAGTCCTTCCATTCACTCCAACCTCACAGTCACTCATTCCTCACAGTCACTCATTTCTCACAGTCACTCAGCACTCGGTACTCGTACGCAGTAGGTACCTGCGCTCACTATGGGTGTGTACAGACTCTGGAGGGGCTCCTTCAGCCCAAGCGTTATATCAAGCCAATCATGGCATAAATTAATAAACATGCTGCGGCGTGCAGCGCGATCCATAAATATCCTCACAATTAGACCCTCGGCCTCACTCAGTCATCAACCTCTCCAGTCTCTCGGGCTCTAAGAAAATCATGATAAGCAGCCCAAAAATAGTGATATGATGCATCAATAATAAATAAGAGAGACTGAGGTATGATATAAAATGAATAAACATGACTGAGTGAAAAATTACAATTTGAACATATTATTCAACCATAGAAATGACCCCCAGTGGGTACAAATAATAACAACATATGTCTAAACATGATTTTTAATACGAGTCCCAGCTTAATTGTTTTCCTTATCATGTAGAGAATGTATGGATATCAACAGATAATTCAACTATACAGTTTTAAGGAATTTGACCAAGTCACAATTCTTACGGTGCACGCTCACACGCCCGTCACCTAACATATACATCACCTCAAAACCACTCACATAACACATAATCCGGGGTTTCATACCCTCAGGACCAAATTTAAAACTGTTACTTACCTCAAATCATGTAATTCTTTATTCCTCTATGCCCTTGACACGAGAATTGGTCTCTGAAAGCCTCGTATCTAGCCACAATTAATTTGATTCAATCAATACCAATTATTGTAATTAATTCCATAAGGAAATACTAATTTTCAATAAAAATCCAAAATCAACTCAAACATTATCAGTGGGGCCCACGTCTCGGAACCAGACAAAAGTTACAAAATATGAACGTCCATCCAACCACGAGTCCAACCATACAAATTTCACCAAATTCTGATATCAACTCGACCCTCAAATCTTCAATTAAAGTCCTTGAAGATTTCTACCATTTTCAACCCAATTCTTACCCATTTGAACTCAATAATCTTTTCATAACCCTTATTGATATGTATAAATAATACTCTTACATCCAAGAATCATACTCTTAATTACCCATCTTTAACCAAACTCGAAATTGAATACTAGGGGTTAGAACCTTACCTCTTGGGTGAAAATCTTGTGATATTTCCTTGTTGGATTTCAAAAATTGAACAAGATCTTGATGAACAAAGCACTTAAGCTTCTTCCTCTCTCTAGAACACTCTCCCTTCTCTCTAAAAATGTCAGATTTTTGCTCCAAAATGAGCTTCAAGGGCTATAAATCGAAGTTGGGTCGGATAAATAATTAGAAAGAATTGAAGCCCCGACGCAGTTATGCAATCACATAACACATATTCGCTCCGCATATCGGCCGCATAATTTGGCCTCCAAAACTGGGCGTGACTGACCCGGTTTGCGGTCATTATGCGGCCCGCATACCTGTTCTGTGGTCGCATAATACACCGCAGAACAGGTCTGCTGTCTCATAATACACCCCGGATTTTCCTCAAATCTTTCCCCTCTCCTGATCCACACTGCGACCATTATGCAGTCCGCAGAGTGATTCTGCGACCGCATAGTGGTCGCAGAAATGACCCTTTTTCCGGCAAAAAAATTTCCTTCACACATCGGTGCATTGTTCTATAATCTTTGTACTAATTGATCTACCTCGGCACCTCAAAACCTTAATTTCCTTAGCAAAAATTCTCCGGGGTCAGTACACATCAGTCAACATCCGGTCAACCTTTCAACTTAAATTCTAAACCTTGGAACTAAATATTCCAAATCATTCCAAAACCTCACCGGACCCGAGCCAATTACCCCGGCAAGTCAAATAACAATCGTAAATCACAATTTGAGCAGTAAAATGGGGAAACGGGGTTGTAATACTCAAAATGACCGACCGGGTGTAACGACCCGGCCGATCATTTTGAGATTTAGATCCTCGATCCCCTAATATCTGCTTTCCCCATATTTGTTTCTACTTTTGGGACTTGCGAGAGTGATTGGTTATGGAATTCAGAGAGTTTTGGGACACTTAGTCCCTAGTTATGAGTTTAAGCATTGGAGTTTGGACCGTACTCGGAACTGTGTGAAGACGCATCCGGAATGGAATTCCGTTGACTGCGTTAGCTCCGTTGAGTGATTTTTGGGTTAGGAGCGCGTCTGGAATGTGTTTTGGAGGTCTGTAGTAGATTTAGGCTTGAAATGGGGGAAGTTAGTTTTTCGGCGATTTCGACCGAGAGTGGAAATTTTGATATCGAGCTCGGAATGGAATTCCGAAAGTGACTGTAGGTTTGTAGTGTTATTTGTGACATGTGTGTAAAATTTGAGGTCATTCGGACTAGATTTGATGTGGTTCGTCGTCATTTGTAGAATTTGAAAAACTTTAAATTCTTAAGCTTGAATTCGTGCTTAATTCATGATTTTGGTGTTGTTCTGTTTAAAGGCTCGACTAAGTTCATATGATATTTTAGGATTGGTTGGTATGTTTGATTGAGGTCCCGGGGGCCTCGGGTGTGTTTCAGATACTTAACGGGCGAAAGCTTGGACTTAGAGGAATTTTTTTATTTTTGCTGGTTTTGGTGTTTTAGCACCTGCGGTGGGGAGTCCGCAGGTGCGGCCTCGTAGAAGCGAGGCTCGGATCGCAAGTGTGCTTTTAGGCCGGGGAGTCAGTGGTCGCAGATGCGACAAGTGAGCCGCAGGAGCTGAGCCACATCTGCGGAAGGGCAGTCGCAGATGCGGAGGTGAGAAGAACCCAAGGTTCCGCAGAAGCGGACGATTGAGCACAGAAGCGCATCCGCGGGTGCGGACTCAAGCGCGCAGGTGCGAACCCAACCCGGATAAGTGACCTTCGCACCTGCGATGATTTTTTCGCAGGTGCGGAAATCGCTGGGTTGAAGAGGTAGCTTCGAGGGTTCATCCCTCATTTTTCACCAATTCGATTTAGAGCTCGGTGGGAGACGATTTCTCAAGGAATTTTGAAGGAAAACTATTGGGTAACTAATTCTAACTCTATTTTGATCATAATACATTAATCTACTGTTGTTTTCCTCGTCTAATTAAGGAAATTGAGGGTAGAAGTTTGGAAATGGGGGAAATGGTTCCCCAATTGAAAATATGAGATTTGAATGGGAATTTGACGTCGGATTTAGATGATTTTTGTTCGAGTGAACTCGTGAGTGAATGTGTGTTCATAATTTATAATTTTTACCCGATTCTGAGACGTGGGCCCGGGGAGACGTTTTGTGCGTTTTTCCTAATTGCACGCTTTAGCTTCGAATTAATTAGCTAAATTAGTTACTTGTAGCTATATTTACATTATTCAATTATTTTGAATAGATTCAGGCCATTTGGATTCGGATACTCGTGGCAAGAACGTGATATCGAGTTGATTTGAGCGGTTCGAGGTAAGTGGCTTGCCTAACCTTATGTTAGGGACTTTTCCCTTAAGATGTTCGATATTAATTGATGTGTGGGCGCCGTGTACGTGAGGTGACGAGTACGTACATGGACTATTATTGCAAAAATCTCGTTTTTCCTTTCTAAAATCATAAACTATTTTTCCTTATTAAATTGCACTAATACGTTTAATTGTTAAACTTAGACTAGAGAAGCATGGTTACGTGTTTTAACTGCCTATTTGACATTCTGTGCACCATGCTTAGTTAAGTCCCTACTTTCCTTATCTGTATTCAGTATAAACTGTATAACTCGATGCCATACCTGCCATTTCATCTCGCGTTGCATATTTACATTGGGAATACGAACGTATTTCGGGAGATCCCCCTGTACTGCATATTTTCTTTGGGACTACGGACGTATTCCTGGAGATCCCCTAGCACTGCATATTTACTTTGGGACTACAGACGTATTTTGGGAGATCCCCCAGCACTGCTTTAGGACTACGGACATATTCCGGGAGATTCCCCAGCACTGCATATTTACTTTGGGACTACGGACGTATTCCGGGAGATCCCCATATACTGCATATCTATTTGGAACTACGGGACAGTATCCCGAGAGATCCCCCACTGTGTTTACCTTGTTCTGAGCCGAGGGCTCCCTTAATTGTTAAATTTTCGAGAATTTCTTTAACTGTGTTAAATTTTACTTATATTTTTTACTGTTTAATTTATTATATTTAGTCCGATAGGGCCTTGACCTGACCTCATCACTACTCGATCGAGGTTAGGCTTGACACTTACTGGGTACCATTATGGTGTACTCATACCCTTTCCTGTACATGTTTTCGTGTGCAGATCCAGATGCGAGCTATCAGCCTCAGGTTAGTGCGTGCTGCTGATTCTAGGAGATTTCAAGGTACTTCTGCTTGCGTCCGCAGATCCTCGGAGTTCCCTTCTACTCCCTCGCCTAGAGACTTTCTTTATTATCTTCAGACTTTTGTATAGAGATACATAGATTATAGCAACTTGCGACTTAGTGATATTCCGGGTCTTGAAAAATTATTTTGTATATGCCGAGTGGTACTACTCTTGGCTATTCACAATATGCTGTTTATCTTTAAAATGTTGTGTTTTTTTTATATTGTTTTCGTAATGTTAGGCTTACCTAGTCGTAAAGACTAGGTGCCATCACGATACCTTACGGAGGGTTAATTTGGATCGTGACACCGGGTCATTACACTATTAATGCGAATCAAGTGTAAAAATCTCAAAGAACTATGCCAAGCGAAAATTTAAGCATTTCTTGATGAGGTTGAATTATAGCTCTATGCACATTTCCTAGCGCTAAAATTGCTAGAACAAGAAAGAGGAGAACCTACAGGCTACAACCTGGTTTCGCCGGAGACATAGATGGTGAGTTCGCAGCGAAGGGAACAATAGTTGTTGATGGTGATGGTAGTGATGGAGAGGTAGGAAGTGCCCGTGATAGAAGAAATGGGTTAGGATAGTGAGGTGACGCGCTATGTCGTGTCCACTTCACCAAAATGCTAGTGCATTAGGAGTACACCTAGGACAGCCCTAACGGAGAAGGTATATACTATTTGAATAATTTGTGTAACAGCGAAGGTATTTTTGTGCCGAAAATATAACATGAGATAAAATTGATACTTTTCGCATAGTATTTGAACCTTTTACCTTATTTTGTTAAATACTAACATACTGGTCAAAAATATTATTGGCTTTTCTGTGTTTCTTAAATACCCTATTGAGAGAGGTAGTATTATTTTCTCAAAGTTTATATCCCTTTCCCCAAGCAATCCAAGCCCCAAGGAGCAAGAAACCTCAACAATTGTCTAAAACCCTAAACCTTACATATCATTGCGAAAAACTCCACATATAGAGAAAACAGAGAAAATTGGGGTTTTACTAATCATCTTCAGATAAAAAAAGATGGATGCAATAGCAGCAGCAGAAGAGACAATTATGGCAGAAAGATTAAGGCAGAAACTCAACGAAGTGAATACAGCCGCCCAGACCCAACTCTCCGGCGTCCAAGATTATGTCCATTTTAACCTTCAGGTTTTACATTCTCTCTCTCTTTCCTTTTATTTTATTTTTTAAATTTTATTATATGCATTTGCAACTTGGCTTATTAGTAATTTTGGGGTCTTTTGTTTTTGTCAGCAAGCATACTTCAAATGTGCGTATGAGTGCTTTGACAGGAGGAGAAAACGAGAGGAGATAGACAACTGTGTGGAGTATTGCAGTGTTCCCGTTCTTCAGGCTCAGAATCTTGTTGAGAATGAAATGGCCAATTTTCAGGTATAATTTACTGCTTGTACCTAAATATTGAAATGTGCTGTCGTTGCTCTCGTTTTCTGAGTTATTCTTGAGCCGTTGTTGGTCATGCTTGTTTTCCAATATTAAAAGAGTTTGGGAATATTTTAGAGATGGCAATACTAAGAAGAGCATTTTATCAACAAATAAACGACAATAGTTAACAATAAATGAAAAGATAGAGTTTTGGATAGGAAAATCGAGTCGAGGCACGCTATGGAAAATGTTGTACTTGAGAGTAGATTTCTGTCGCTACCCAGGTGCGCAACTAACAAAGTGTCGTCCTACTCCCAAGGTACAGCGAATTACTCAAGAATCTTCTAATGTGCATTCAATATTGTCATTGCTGTTGGTTACTAATAGTTTCTTCTTTACGAACAGAAGAGAAATTAGGGAGATAGAGAAAGATGATCTGTGTAGATTGATATAATCACCCCATCTTACTAGGGATTGAGGCATAGTTGTTGTAGAAGAAGTTAGGGAAATGGAAAATGAACATGGAAGACAATTAAGCTCCATAAATTATACAATGGAGTTGGATTCGGAAGTGTTTGACATGAGGTAAAATATATTCTGGGGATCATTTTCTAGTGTTTTTCAATTAGGTACCAAAGTAGATACATATGGTAATCAACAAAGTGAATGATATGGTATAGGAATATTCTGCTGACATTTTTGAGTAATAAAGGTTAATGACAACATCAATGTGTTGGTTGAAACAAGTGATATAGAGTAGGAATTGAAGCATCAGTAAAGGAATATGACTTCCATTCATAGTGACGGAAGTCATTTTCTTCATTTTGTTGGAAAATATTATTTGCTGTACCAAACACACTCAGTAGAAATTGGTCTAAACCAATTGGAAAGGAATTTTGCATTGCAAGTTTTGTATTGTAAGATCAGAGTGGGGTGCTTATGTGTTCATTTGTTCCCTTTTTCTTTTTGGGTTGGATAGTAATTTGTGTTTACAATGGGCTTGCACATGGATCAAATCTGTCTTCCTTTTATTTTGTAAAGAGTGCTCAAATCATTTTAGGTTGTGTCCCTGATGTGCAATACAGGTTTGTCCTCTTTTTGCTTATTGAAAAGAAAAAAGAAAACAGTTGATCCAAAAACAGTTGCTTTACTTGCTTATAACTGAAGCTTTATGAAGATGTAGTTGTTCTATAATGCCCATATTTGGTCCTTTATTTCTTCTTTTAGTAAGAATTGATATCTCTATTCAGAAGAGCAAAGCAAAAGCTACTCTGCGCTTGTCATTTGAAAATAAATGGTTGTTAGAACTTAGAATCAAGAGGCTTTCAACTTTTTGGGAACATTATCAAAGGGCTTCAAATTATTCACTTGAAAATTGAAACCCTAATTTATTTTCTTATGATTGAATTTATCCAGAGAAAAGATCAAGTGTCTTCATGTCCTTAACATGCACATCACGCCCAAAGCCCCCGCCCCCCGGAATAAAACATCCAACTGTTAGCTGTTCTCATGAAAAAAAAAGGTTAACTTGTCAACTATATCTTTACGACTAGTGACATATGACTCTTTACGACTAGTGACATATGACATATATTGCATTGCAATATGTAAATTGACAAGTCCTTCGTGAAGATATAAAATTAGTAGAAGAGTTCAACTGAAATTAGTTAGATGCTTATAATCTAATGCAAGAAATATGAATAATTTGAATTTTAAGACCAATCCAAAATTACTTGCATATTTTGTTTCAGTCTTGCCTTTCATTTTCACTTGTTTTTTGAGTAAATTCCACTTAACCCCCTTAACCTTTAATAGTTAGGAAACAATACCCCTTCACCTTTTGAATGAGAACGACAATCCCCTTGAACAACATTTCCGGTAAGCTTTAAAATTTTAAACAAGAAAAAAAGCATGCTTGTCTTTTTAATTTATTAACTTAAAGGTTTAATAAACAAAGGAAAATGTCCCAAGCCTAACTCTGATTTAAATTTTCACTCTGAAAGTTTTCTCCACTGAGAATAGTGCAACTGTGTGAGTCTTATAAGCGTTTCTTACGATGTTGAAGCACCGAAGACTTCCTCGCTCACGCCATCAACAAAGGGCTGCTTTTTGTTCTGTTGGAATTGACGTTGATGGGGTTTCAATATTATCAACCTAGATGTTGAGTATGTCAAGCATAAATGTTACTTCCACGCCTATTTAAAGAACATGGGACTTCCTGGAGGAAATATCTCATTCTATATATAGAGTAGCTTCTCAACAAATGGAAGAAAAGAGAAAAAAAAAACAAGAATAGAGGTTTCTTTATTCTGATTGTAATGTCATTTTGGCCAACTAAAAGTTGAACCTAAACACAACCTGCAAATAGTTGTAATATTCATGATAAAAGTTCACCAGAAGCTTACTTTAATTCTGAAATTGAGGGTGTGTTGGGTTGAGATGGCGCATGCATTCATTAAAATAATATTTTGGTAACAAAAAGACAACCATGAATTTTAAAGTTCACCGGAAAATATTGTTTAGGGGGGTTGTTGTTCCCATTCAAAAGGTGAAGGAGGTATTGTTTCCCAACCGTTTAAGGTTAAGGGGTTAAGTGGAATTTGCTCTTGTTTTTTCATATCTTATTGTCAGTGATAGACAAAGTTTGAAGTAACCCTTATAAGGATTCTTGATGTTATATTACCGATAAAAAAAGAAGGATTCTTGATGCTATTTATTTATCAAAAAAAAAAAAAAAGAAAAAGAAAAAAGAGCTATTCGTGATGCTAGTGTCTTCTTCATCTCCTTTTAAAATAAAGTATATTGTCTGTCTTATATCCTCTCTTTTGCCTGCTCGTTGACATATATCTACTTTTCTTCTCTTGATCATTTGATTTCTGTAAAACAAAGTTACTGCAATGAAATATAGACGGATCTCAGTAGCATATTGGCTCTGAAAAAAAAAATCAATTCACCCTCATGTGATGATTTTCGTGTCCTTTAGGAGATTTAGGGCATGCTATAGCTTCTAAATTGGCACCATTTATATTAGCATGAATGTTCTGGTTGAATTGGCAACTTTCTCCTGATTTTGATATTACAAAAAGTGGGTGGCTAGCCTTGTAAAAGTTGCTGACTGATCCGTTCCTGCTTTTGGTTTGTTTCTCCATAATTTATTCGTCCAATTAACTCCTGTCCTTGGCCTAGCCATTATTCCCCTGCCCACCCTGTATCCCTCCTCCTATTTCCACGGGAGGGGGATGTTATGTATAATTTGACACTGATGTTTATAATCTTAACTGAGGATATTTAGCAGATTTATTGTCGTGTGATATTTTGCTGATAAAAAAGGTCTGCAGCATTATTGATTGCCCAATAATGACGATAATTGGTTTATTACTTCGTTATTTGAGCAAGCATTTTGATAGTGTTGCTGAATGTATGGGCGCAGGAAAAGATGAATAGGTCTCTAAGGGTCTGCCAAGACAAGTATGAGACTGCCAAACTCCAGAAGAACAGTGATGCCACAAAGGTTGTGGAATCATGCGTAGACCAATCTGTTCAAGACAGCATTAAGACATTGCCACATCTGGTTGGTAAATTGAAGGTTTCTCTCGGCGTTACTGATTAGACAAATTTAGCTCGCCTTTTACTTGAAGATATATTTCTTTTCTTTTAACTTTTCATATTATGTTGGTTTTGGTTAAATGAACGCTGAGATAAGTCAAAGGAGGCATATTAATAAAATCCCGAGGTATACTCACAAACTCTTTCACGAGCTGGACTCGAACCAGCGTATCTGGGAGCAAAAGACAGAAGGCAGCTCGTCAGGGAGTGCATAACCAAGCACAACAAAGTCGGTGTCGGTATAGTAAGACTTATATCTTGCTTGCTGTTATAATTGTATTGATCAAAATGCTGACACTCAGTACAGAATCATCATTCCTTCAGTTATTTTCTTTCAGATAAATGTGATCCAATGACCATCTCAAATTTCCTGAAATTTAGCTGGTAGTGATGATTGACCAGCCAGGTGTTGACCTTATCTGTAGTTCATGTTTGATATAATCTACAACAACTATGCCTCAGGCGAGTGTTTTTGAGAGCGAGAAGCGCAAAAAAGCGACAAGGGCTCGCCTCGCTTCAAAAGCGAAGCGCAAAGCGAAGCGCACGCTTCATTGAAGTGAAGCGCAATTCTTAAAAAACATAATGTAATCTTGTTACAAAATTTGCATACAACAATTGTACTATTCTTTTCATTAACTTTATCGTCATATCGCCAAGCCGGGTCTTTCTCTTTCGAACTTTGGGACATTTTTAAATCCCTATTAAGATATAAGAAAATACATAATCAAATAAACTGAAAATACATATAAAATTAATCAAATAAACTGAAAATATAACATATATATAATAATTAATTTTATAAACTGAAATACACATTAAAAAAATCAAATAAACTGAAAATATAACATAT
>AWOL01S0007242.1:0-11425 GCA_000715115.1 Nicotiana otophora
CCCCCTACACCCCCACCTACTCCAACCCCCAAAACTACCCTACCTACCCCACCCCCACCCAACTCAATAGAAATATTATTAAGAATATTTTCTTTTTCATTTTAACAAAATGAGTATTTTTTTTCATGATGTACAAAAAAAAATTCTTTCATTTCAACAAAAAAATACTTTCTTTTCGTGATGTAGAAAAATAATTTTTTTTTATTTCAACAAAATGAGTATTTTCTGTTCATATTGTTGAAAGAATACTTTCTTTTCAACCAAAAAAATAGTATTTTCTTTTTAGTTATGGAGCACATATTTCAACGTTGAATTTGTACAGAGTCATATATTATTAGTGAATTTTTTGAATATAAATAGTATCTTTCTATTTATAGTATTTGTTTTTTGAATTTGTTTAGTTTTATATTAGATTGTAGAAAATATATGAACAAAGTGGAAAATGCACAGAGTCATATATTATTAGTGATATTCCTTGATGTGCATTAAGCATATTTTCTTCCTAAAATGAGAACTGTCATATTTTGTGTAAGAGTAACTTAAGTTTACAATATGATAGTCAAATTTGAATAAATTTAATGAAGAAGAGTATATATTATTCAAGTTAAGCTAATGTCACTAAATAATCTGAGCAAAAGAAAAATTATAAATTGCAGTTGAATTTTTTTTCACTTATATAATATGGGTTAACCCATATTCAACCCGTCCATTTGACACCCAACTCGTTTTTGACCCACATGAAATATGAACGGGTTGAGATCCAACCCATTTTTAACACGTCTAAATCCGATCCAACCCGCCCATTTGCCACCACTAATTGCATCGAGCCTTTCACTACAAGAAAATGGGGCTTTAGCGAGGGGAAATCTGGTCGTTAAAAGTCCAATTCCGGTCGTTATAAGTTGATAACGACCGGAAAAAAATCGATTGTCACCGGTCGTTAAAAGTCCCGACGTTAAAAGTTAACGACCAGTTTACAATCCGGTCATTAAAGGATCTTTAGCAACGACATAATTTTCGGTCGTTAAACATGCTTTTTAGCGACAGGATTTTCCCCTCGCTAATTTGTTATCCGGTCGTTAAAAGTCTTTAATGACAACAATGTATTAATTTGTTATCTATTTGAGAAACCTGTCGCTAAAGAGTTTTAATGACCACATTTTTATTCGCTAATATGAAATGTAATAAATATAATGAAAATTTAAATTACGTGAATAGTAATAATTATTTATATGTTTTCATACACGCTCAACAACATTGGAAAATAAACCAAATACTTGATATCTTGTTAATACAACAACAACAACAACAACAACAACCCAGTAAAATCCCATTAATGGGGTCTGGGGAATATCTTGTTAATACAAAGAACTAAAGTATTATATTTACCAGAAACCAATCCAAATTGTAAGAAACCCATCTTACTAAAAGAATGAAAAGTAAAAATAACGCAAACCCATCCAAGAGACAATTGGAAGCATAAAGTGAGATGAGTTAATCATCATTTTTAATAATTCCTAAAAAGAAAAAAAGTAAAATTGCAGCATATATATGTACATAAGACAGTGTCTTTAAACCATCGCCGACGAACCAAAAACCTCTTGTACTTCAACTTGCTCTACACTTTCTTCAAGGATAGGTTCTTCGGGCTTCAAGTTTTTGATCCGTTAAAATAACAAATTTATGCCAGTTTAATAACAAAGAATAAACAACTAAAGAAGAAAATGAACACGTTAAAGGGAAAATGAACAGATAACACCTTAAATTATCGAATGCACAGATAGATAACCATATTCACGAGAAGTAAGTTGACTAGCCAAAGAAGTGATAAGTTCAATTAAATTCTAGCCAAGTACCAGACTAACTAATTGGAGATGTAATTTTGCCTTTGCTTTTTGTGGTTATCTGAGGCAGGAGTCCTTGGGGATAACCGATTAAAAAAAAAGAGGCACAAGTCATTGATAGTCTAGATTTGCAACTATTGCAGCATCTGACATATCCTCCTATGTTACTACAATTTCCAAATTCCACATCTAACCGAATGAATCCCTCTTAGCCACTAGGACTGCTGTCTCTATCCACATTCAGCTATGTTTCTATCAACAGACATCATGAATACCAGAACGACAATAAATCTAAAAAGGACATTATAAAAAGCAAATGAACAATCCAAAAAATGATACAAGCTAGACCAAAAAGATACATGTTAACTACCAGGAAGAATAAATAATCACTTCAAAGTAGCATTCAAACAAAATTCAGTATTCGGCAGGTCGTAACCGCTGAAAGAAGAGGAGTTATTGACCTGAAAACTTTATCTATGCCTAAATGATACAAATACTGCTGCAAAAAACAAAATTTAGAAGTTATCTATTTTTCAACATTAACACAAAATATTATTCAAACTATATAAGAATCAGATAATTTAAGCTGGCTCTCATTCCATCCACGTTGATATATTGGTATCAAAGTGGCAAGTTAAGGAATATTTCAGTACTCTATAGTCAACATATCGTAAAGCTGCTTCCAAACCAATGTACGTGTATAACTAGCTTTCGTTGTAGAAATGCAGAAAAATATAAAATAGTATTCGAGCTGGAGATGTATGAGATGTTTGTGTTAATAACTATTGACATGTATAGAAGTTGCTTCATATGGACATGGATTTATTTGCCTTGGCATTCATAGGCATAACTTTGCCTCATGGCCAAAGAAAGGAAAAGATGGTATGAAAATAATTTTAAAAAAAAGATGAAGCAAATTACACAGCAGTATTAGTACCAAGATCCAATATCCTGCCAACCCCACCAGATTTGGTGGATTCGAATGGTGTTCTTTTCCTCTGTTTTTTTTAAATAAGTGGAATGGTGTTTTGTGTTGTTATGGTGGAATTGTTGATGGTTAAATGATATTCTATGCCTAAATAGAGGAAATGTTTTTTGAAACTTAGCAAAACATAATTATCTTATACTTCTAAAATGAAATTATAGATACGGAAAAGGGGAAAAGCTAGTGATTTTGTTGTTTGCTTTTGTAGAAGCGATAACATAATTTATATGGTCGTATTCTGTAGTTGTGCACTCATCACCTGGCCCATCTATTTGATTAGTATTTTGGATCATCTCACAACTCCCTCCACTTAAGAGTTCTTTAGTTCTGGAGCTTGGACAACTTGTGGGGTCTCATGTTCTAGAGTTGATGTTTTACTTTTACTTGAAACTTTGGGAATGTAACATAATGTGCAATGTGTGTAAAGCTGTCCTTGGCTAATAGATTTATGCATAGTGAAAGGAGTATAGTAATTCTGGTAAGGATCTGATGCTGTTAATGCTAGGATGTTTTTCATGTTCTGATTTTCTTCTTTGATTATTACATGTTTCCAATCCGGAAATAGCTAAAATTATAATGGAAACACAACATGCCATGATGTTGAACAACAATCCAATGACCAGGCCAATCATGATCACTTTAAACACTTCAATCTTTCAGGTCACTTAAGTGGATCATTTTCTTTACTTTTCTCATTTCTTTCCCACTTTCCCTTAAACTTTTCTGAAAGATCAATTTAGTCAGTACCTTCTTTTAATTTCATTAATCTTGATACTGCTTTGATTCGAGATACAAATGGTAATGAACAACAAGAGGCCGGTTACTCTGGTTGATCAAGGAGGTAGGAGTGGTAAGGTTGATGCTATAGAAATTGGGCAACTGAGTAGGGATCAACAGAAACCTGTTTTTAAACTCCCTCGTGACATTACAGCTGCTACTGCTTTAGCGAGGATTTACCAGGTTGTTGGTTCTGCTCTACAAAATCATAATATTGCACTGAATGCTCCTGAGGTTCAAACGATTAATGATCGAGGTGTAGTGACTGCTGTAAGTGCTGAAAAACCAGCAGGTTCTGAAGCAACAGCTGTGAAGGATGTTTCTCAGGAGTTGGAGGGGGAAAAGCAAATTGCTAAGGGCCCTGGTGTTGATCGTATTCAAGCTAAGGTTGCTACTACAGTTGATGGGCACATTAATACTAGGCAGGAGCAGAGTAATGATCATCAAAAAACAGTTGTGCAGGAGAAGAAAACTGGGCTGTGTGATCGACCTACTGGTGCAATTGAAATAGCTGAAAAACCAGCAGTTTTAAAAGCTACTGGTGTGCATGATGAGGGGCAAGATGTTGAAGGTGTTGTTGCTTTGGATAATGCAGCACCTAAAGGTGTTAAGGCAGTAATTACAGATGGTAATCAACAACAAAAACCTATAGCTGATCATGCCACTGCTGGTGTAAGAATGTCTCTTATGCAGGAAACTGGGACGCTAGAATCTGCTAAGCAGGAGTACAAGGCTTCAGTGAAATCTGGGCAAATCGTGCTATCTCCTAGACCCACTGGAAATTTAACTATACAGGAGGATTGTGCTAATGATGCATCTACTAATCCAAATGAGATACTGGAACATGCTGCAAACTCTAGTAGCACGGAAGGGTGGATGTGAATAGAGAGGAAGGCTGGAGTTCAGTAACACGCAAAAAGAAGGCATCAGCTGGAATTCTTTCTCCAAATCGATCTGCTGGTGACAAGCATTTTTGTCGTACAAATGCTTATGATGTTCTGATGGTGGAGGATCATCTAACAAGTGCCAACATAGAGAAGGATTCAACAGATAAAAATGGGCAGCTTGTGGTAGTTTCCAGCAACTCTATTGCACCTGCTAATGTTAATCTTACTACAATTGGAGCTAAAATTTTGGAGAGCATGAATCCTTTGCAAGTTCTGCCTGGGTTTTTGCATAATCAAACGAAAGGACTGTCGCTTCAAGAGGTGAAAGAAAACAATGGCATAGTTGGGGTTGGTTTGAATACATCCCAACATGATATCCCCTCCAATGATTTGTTTGATCAATCTGGCAACATGTTACAAGTTTCAAACATCCAGCAAACTTTATCCATGATGTCGTCGGCAACAAGACAACCAAAAGGAGGGGCTGGCCACACAAGAGAAGAACATGATTACATGATAAGTGAAGATGAGTTGAATGATGAACCTGTCCAGAATTTAAACGAGCTACAGGAGGCAGTTAGCTCTAAGCGTAAGACATGGGCTGACGAAGTAGAAGAGTATGATGAAGGTGAAGAAAATTATGTTGGTGATTCCCAGGAGCTAAACACTCAAGAAACTGGTTCGTCAACACGACAAGGTGGTAAAGCAAAGGAAGGGGCAGTAGCTGTGGTTGAGCAGGTTGCGAGTCCATCTCCTAGTGTGCAAAGCAAGACAAAGCTAAGTCCTAATGCTGCTGCTTTTGTTCCTACTGGACAGCAACTATCAGGTACAGTTTCTAAGCTTAATTTGATCCAAAAATCTACTGGACAGGTAGCTATTACAAGTGGAGTGGCTGCACAATATAATTTGACTCCTACAAACATCCTCCAAGCTCTTGTAACTCATGACATGGATAATTTAAAAGCTCTTAACAATCCGAGGAACGAGAAAGGAGCTCTAGTTCCCGGATATCCCTGCTGCTACTGCGTTAGCAAGGATTTACCAGGCTGTGGGATCAGCTTTACAAAACCATACAAGTTTGCATAAGATGGGTGATCAAGCTAATACTGCTGCACTTGAGATGGTTGAAAAAACAGCAGTTATTAAACCTACTGCTGTGCACGATGAAGGGCAAGGTCTTGAAGATGTAGATGCTTTGAGTAGTGTAGCTGTTACAGGGCGTGATCGAGGAAACAATACTAAGAATCATGTAGCAGTGGCAGTCGAAAAAGCTGGAATTCAAGCAGCTACTATAGGTTCGAAGTTGGAGGCTAATGTTGCATTGAATGCAACTAGTGATCAACCTACTATTGGGGCTCCTAAATTTACTGCTGCACTTGTTGATGTAGTTGAAAAACCAGTAGGTTGTTTAGCTACTGTTACACAAGATGAGGGGCAGGAACGTGGAGGAGTTGATGCAAGAAAGGTTTAAGCCCAAATGCACACACTTTTGTACCATCCGGGCAGCAGCAAATTGCAACCGCTGGCTTGAGGAATAGCTCTAATTCTAAGATGGGCCAAAGAAGATAGGTATGGGAGATGGAACAGTAAAGAATATAGCTGGAGAGGACTGGACAGTTGTTGCTCGATCACCTGCAAATCAGCAGCAAGCAGTGACACATCGATCACCTAAAAATAGGAGATCTCCAGGTCTCAAAGACCAGGTCATAACATCAAAGAATATCGAGTTTTCTAACTCGTTTGAAGCATTACTCAATGCGCATGATCATGTGATGAATGAGGAGGGAAAGAATGCGCAGCAAGTACTTTGTGATACAAGTTCAAAAACTGGACAAGCCACCTCTCCAGTAAGTGCAACATATCTAACATACCCTTGCTCATTCTTTTATACTGATCTTTTGCACTACAATTGAGATTGAAAACAGAGACATACTACCAAATAACTTAAGCCAATTCTCATACCCCATACCTCTGATCAAATTTGTATAGTTTAAAACAAGAAACAAGCTTCACAAAAAATTTCCATTCAAGCAGGACATCGTATATAAAAGGGATGAGAGGCCAAGATTGAAAATCAATAATAGATCAGATTGAAATAAGCAATTAACCAGCAGACCTCACCGTAGAATCAGTAAATATATAGATAGAAATAATTTTTGTATTTTGTATCATTCTTTCACCAAAGTGAACACCAACATCCATATACATACAAGTGTGATTACAACCCTATAGTTATACAACAGCTAAAAATTATCGACTTTAATTTTAGGAGGACTGATATTTCGACAGTTATACTTGGCACTCAGTGAAACTGTAGTACGAAATTGACATTCAGAATAAACTGATAGAGAAGATGATTTAATCGTGATAGGAGATATAGCAGCTGCTCATTCAAAACAGATATTGCTCAACAGATGGGGAGTCAAATCACGATCTATGCTCTAGCCTCTCTCATCTCAGCTCCTAGTTCAGATGCCTTTTCTAGCGAAATTATTACTCAATTCACATAGAAAAGGGTAAAATTTTGAACCTTACTTTGATGAGAAGAACCTCAAAGATGAGCAGCTGTTGTCAATGGAGGTGACGAGCAGCTTTGTTCGCTAATTCGCTGAATTTTACCAACTCTAATTATTTGAATTTGTCGAAGCAGTTCTCTGCTAATTCATTCAAAACAGAGGTTTACGAACTGTTAGAGAAGTCGACGTCTTCGGGCTTATTAGGTTTATACGAACTGTTTAAGTTGTCGTCTTAGGGCTTTATCCTTTTTTGGGTGGGGGGTGGGAGATTTGGCGTAATCTGGGTTGGGAAAAAAGTGGGAAAATTTAGTGCCACTTTTTCATTAATTAATAATTATTTAACGACCGACTGTGTTATATTTTAACGGCCGAATAGTATCCCCTCGTTAATATTGAACTAAAAATTAGTTTTAACGACTGGAAAAAAATTTGGTTGCTATAAATATACTTATAACGACCGGTTTTATGTCCCTTCGTTAAGAAATGGTCTGTTAAAAATTAAATTTCTTGTAGTGTTTGTTTGCTGTGTAATTTTATGTCACTAGACGTTTACAATAATGTGATTATGTGAGCAATGCAAAGGGTACTTCGATAAAGTAATAGCAAATGGCCATATAATTTAAATCTGGTGTAAATCCCAAGTCTAAGGTAGTGTTTGTGCCTTACTGTTAACTATTTCAATATTCTCGTTTCAGGGCCTGGTCTAGGACCTAATATTTCGGCCCAACACATATCGTCTAAACGATGTTTTGTCGAAGCAAATTCGGTGCAAAAATAAAGAGCAAACTAGTCAATTTAGCCTTTTAGAGCAAAAATACTATCAATATTAGCCAATTCATGAAATTCTACCAATATAAGCAATTACTCATAAAATGCTACCAAATGTGGCATTAAATCTTATTTTTGTCACAAAGTGGCTAAAGACCTTCCTTCCTCCTGTGCTTCGTTCTCTGCTTCTCTATCTCTTTTGATACAATCTAATTAATATAAGTCCTGAAATATATCAAGCGACCTCATTTCTTCTTTCGATTGAATTAATTAAATCTAGCTTTGAAGACTTATTGGTTCAAATGATGGGCAAATTAAAGTGCTTCCATGTGGATCAAAGTTATGACCCCAAAGTAAAATTAATTTGAACTTTAAACCGAAGGAGTCGACATCTTCATTCTCACGTTAAGACATTATTGACTTTTTTTATTCTACTAAACTCCATTAAAAGCGAAACTTGGAGTTTGAAAAAAATTTAAATTTATATAGTTGTGATTTATTTCGATGGGGTGTTATTGAATTATGTTGAGTACGTTTCAAGGAGTTTAAATCTCATATTTAGGACACTTTGATAGAGATATGAGGTGGTTTGAACTAAAAATTTGAAGTATAAGATGAATATTGAAAAGAATGATATATGTATCATACTGTGCATCATCCTATATATTATTTGTGTATCTCATGTATATCCATATATATTTGTGTTTGAGGTACATGTGAGATACATGTTAGACATATATGTCGTAGAGGAAATTTTAAACTCGGTTGCAATTACGAATTGACTCCTAACCGGTCCAAATCACCTCAAATCTTCCTCAAATTATGTATATTACTTCATGTATGTGCTTTCAACTAATTTCAACCACACATTATAATTTTTTTTCTCAGAGTTTTTTTATAAAATATTATATATTATTGTAATGAATTTTGACTCAAAATCCATCAAAATCACCTGGAATCTCTCTCAAATTTTCTATACCGCCTCACTTATGCGTTTTCAACGAATTCCAACTATACCCATTAAAAATAAATTCATTGTTAGCCTAGATTTTCGAATATTGTATATCACTGGTTACTTTTTAAGGCTATTTTTGATAGCATGAAGTAATGACTAATTGATGGTAAGTAGTGTCTATTAGTGGCTATTCCTATAATTTTCTCAAAAATAAATAGAAATGCCACGAGCTAACCGCTTTAGGGGCACCGTCTAAGAATGGAAATTGCACCACTGATTAATTTTTATATTAAAGAGTCATGTACCTTGAACCAAAGTGGACGATGAGTCAAAAATTTATAAGTAGGATAAGCGAAGTAAAGTTTCCGAACGCATTTAGAGTATGCAATTAATTCTACCATGAATAAGAAATCTGAATTTATGCATACATGGAATGTCGTGAGCAAACTCATATAGTCATATCCAAAGTCTGGTGATAATAGAACAAGAGGTGTAGTAAGATAGTTGGGATTCTTCCAATTTAACAAATTTAACAAGAGGTCTCGAGTTCGAGAATAAAGAATCTTTTGGTAGAGAGTGCGTTGCCTCCTTGGTGTGCCTATTATGAACAAAATCATTAAGTTAATGAGTTTCAAATACCGGATGCCTAAAAAACAAAGAGAACAACAAATATGGTATTAGGGTAGAAGAGTAGTGGGTAAATATTATTATTATTATTATTATTATTATTATTATTATTATTATTATTACTATTACTGTTGTTTCTTTTACTTTGATTTTCTTTATTCTTTTTGCTGTCAATACTTCTCTTTTCTTCAGTATTTTTATCATAATCTTTTTACTCTTGTATTTTTCAAACCTGTTTTAAAAATGCTTTTCTTGTTCTGAGGGTCTATCGAAAATAACATCTCTACCACACACAAAATAGGGGTAAGGTCTGCGTACACTCCACTTTCCTCAAATTCCACCTGTGGGATTACTTTATGGTATGCTGTAGTTGTATGGTTGATAAACTATTTGATTTGACATAATATATGTATCAACCGTAAGTTAATTTATAATAAATCCAAGATGGTTGCATAAATGGAAAAATACCATAAAAGAAAAGCAAGACACCTCTTAAATTGTCTTGTTCATTAATGCTAAAGAGTTCTAGTCGACATTGCATATAGCTACTCTGTATCTTCATCTTCTCTATCAGAAACGGGGTAATTATAAATGTTTGGATATGACTCATATGTTTACAGCAAGGCCACTTTGCTACCAAACCCACATTAATACATGCAATGATTCATACCCTCCAACGGATAAACAATCCAAGTCATACTACAAAATATATTTGTTTAGGCTGTTTTATAGAACTAAATAATCAAGTCCATATAGAAGCTAATTTCCAATAACACCACATTCTAATAAGGAAAATGATCATTTCATCGAGGAGTAAAAACAAGTAGAGAGCAAGATCAAAGACTTCGTTTAAGTAGTAAGAATGTCTCTTTAATATTTCTTCAAAATAAAACTTAAACTAAAGGAGAAAACAATAACATGACTCCCAATCTAGATATCTAGTGGGCTTGTGTGAGTCTCCCACATAATGTGTGTGGAGTTGCAGTTCCACTGCCATTCTCCTTCCCCACTTATAGTTTTTCAACTCTTTTATGCAGTGAAAATAAATAAATAAAAAGGTGATGACATGGACGATGATTGAGTGCAGTTAATATTAGAGAATGTTACATCATATAATGAAATTGGACCCCAATTACTGTCCTATACGGAAAAGGGCCAAAGATACCCCTATCCTATTGGATTTGGCTTAAAAATATTCTTCTTCTACCTATAAAATCACAAATGCCCTAAACGTTATATTTTAGTTCAAAAATGTCCCTAAGACCAGTTGACTAATCGACTATGTAAGCCTTTATAAAGATTTATGTGGCACTTTTTTATTGGTCCACGTGGAAGGATACGATTTAAAAATAAATAAATTTAAATGAGCAAACTGAGTGCCAATACAAGCTGCCATTATCCGGAATTCGCCATTGGAGAACTCTTCCTCAGTCTCATTTGATCATCTTGTAAGCAGCAAATCATTAGCGTACACTACTAGAAATTCGCTAAAAACCGACCAAAAAAATCGATCAACGTTGGTCGGTTATGGCCAATTACCGACCAAAATGTGACCATTACGGTGTGGACGGTGTTTTGATGGTCGGAATGGCTTACCGACCAAAGTTGGTCGGAAATTACCGACCAACTTTGGTCGGTAGCTTAAAACGACCATCTGACAAGTTTAATTACTTGCCGACCAACTTTGGTCGGAAATATATTTTATTAATTTAATTTTACGACCAAAGTTGGTCGGTTTAACTAAATTATATTTTTTTATTAATTATTAAAATTAAAAAAAAATCGACCAACTTTGGTCGGTAATTGAAAAAATATATTTTTTAAAAATAATTAAAATTAAACATTACCGACCAACTATGGTTGGTAATCTCAACAGTGCAGGCAAAATACCGACCAAAGTTGGTCGGTAATGTTGAATTCTGGGAATTCAATGTTCATTAACCGACCAACTTTGGTCGGTATTTTGGAATAATTTATTTTTTTTATTAAAAACCGACCAACTTTGGTCGGTTTTTCTGGGTTTAATTTTGGCATAAAATGCCTGTTTTGGCAGCTATACCACCTGC
>AWOL01S0007244.1:0-29467 GCA_000715115.1 Nicotiana otophora
GAGTTCCTGGGTAGCCTGGCAATTAGCATCATTTATTTTGAAAGCAATTTTATGAGCATCTAAAGCATTTTCAGTATTTTGTTTTAAGCATATTTTGTTTTGAAATAATTGCTTGAGTCATCGAGCCGTACTTGTTTGGCATTTTCAAGATTTATTTAATGCATTGTTATTTTTAGTATTTATTATTATTCTTTACATTTTTCTCTACAACATTATTATTACCTATCCCGATGAACCTACGACTGTGACATGTAATGAGACAACCCAATATAAGGATAATGATTCAGAGGATCTGGAAGAGGATATAATACCCGAGAAAATTGTCAGAGATGTGGAAAAGTTTGAAAACAAGCCTAAGTCCAATTTGTATGAGACCCAAACAGTTAATTTGGGAGACCCTGAAACAGTCAAGGAGACGTGTGTAAGCATTCACCTATCACCGTTAGAGAAGGAAGAGTACGTCCGGTTCTTGAAGGAGTATGAGGATATTTTTGCATGATCCTATGATGATATGACCGGTTTGAGCACGTCCATAGTAGCTCACAAACTACCTACCAACCCTATGTGTCCGCCAATAAAGCAGAAGCTCAGAAAGTTCAAGACTGATATGAGTCTGAAAATAAAAGAGGAAGTCGCCAAGAATATCAAAGCCAAGGTTCTCAGAGTGGTTGAATACCCGACCTGGTTGGCTAACATTATGCTAGTTACAAAGAAAGATGGGAAAGTCAGAGTGTGTGTCGACTATCGGGACTTAAACAGAGCAAGTCCCAAAGAATATTTCCCATTGCCCAATATACACATACTGATCGACAACTGTGCCAAGCATGAACTCCAATCTTTTGTGGATTTCTTCGCGGGATATCTTCAGATCTGGATGGATGAAGAGGATGCTGAAAAGATAGCCTTTATTACACCATGGGGGGTGTATTGCTACAAAATAATGTCGTTTGGTCTAAAGAATGTTGGAGCCACCTATATGAGGGCCATGACAACCATTTTTCACGACATGATACACAAGGAGATAGAAGTATATGTGGGCGATGTCATCATCAAATCCAAGAAAGGTACAGATCACATAGCAGACTTGAGGAAGTTCTTTGATCGGCTTCGAAGGTATAATTTAAAACTGAACCCCGCAAAATGTGCTTTTGGGGTCCCTACCGGAAAGCTGTTAGGATTCATCGTCAGCCGCCGAGGAATTGAGTTAGATCCGTCAAAGGTCAAGGTTGTCTAGGATTTGCCACCTCCGAGGAACAAGAAAGATGTGATGAGCTTCTTGGTGCATCTCAACTACATCAGCCGTTTCATAGCATAATCAGTTGTGATCTGTGAGCCGATTTTCAAAATGTTAAAGAAGGATGTCGTAACAAGTTGGACTGAAGAATGCCAGAAAGCATTTGACAAAATCAAGAAATATTTGTCCACACCACCAGTCCCGGTCCCGCCGGAACCTGGTAAATCTCTGCTACTCTATTTTTCCGTACTATATAGGGATTTCGGTTGTGTCTTGGGACAACACGATGAAACGGGGAGAAAAGAGCAGGCTATATACTATCTAAGTAAGAAGTTCACACCCTACGAGGCACGGTATTCTTTGCTGAAACGTACCTGATGTGCCCTAACGTGGATAGCTCAAAAGTTGAGGTGCTACTTCTGTGCCTATATCACATATCTCATATCAAGGATGGATCCTCTGAAATACATTTTTCACAAACCCATGCATACAGGGAAGCTGGTAAAATGGCAGATACTATTGAGTGAATTCGACATCGTCTACGTAACTCAGAAGGCGATTAAGGGACATGCATTAGCAGATCATCTGGTAGAAAATCCTATAGGAGGAGAATATGAACCGTTGAAAACGTATTTTTCCGATGAAGAGATATCATTTGTAGGAGAAGAGATCACCGAAACCTACGACGGTGGCACCCGTATCATATGTGCATGTATTTGGCACTGATGACACCTTTGAATATACCTGATGCAATCCGTTTCCATAGTCATCCAAATATATCCTGCTCTTAATATCTTCTTGGCTAAAACAAAACCGTTCATATGTGATCTGCAAGTTCCGGCATGTATCTCTTCGAGCAGTTTGGAGGCTTCCTTGGCGTCAACACACCGTAATAGTCCTAGGTCTGGAGTCCTTTTGTATAGAATTCCTCCACTTTGGAAGAAATGATTGGATAATCTTCGGACTGTGCGTTTCTGAGTATGATTTGCATGCTCCGGGTACTCTCCTTTTGCTAGGTATTCTTTGATGTCATGAAACCACAGATTCCCATCCGTTTTTCTACAACATGATCGCAATAAGCTGGTTGATTATGGATCCTTACTGGAATAGGGTCGATGAAATTATTATCCGGGTGATGTATCATGGAAGACAGGGTGGCCAATGCATCTGCAAACTCATTTTGGATTCTCGGAATATGTTTGAACTATATCTTTGTGAATCTCTTCATCAACTCTTGCATATAGTATAGATATGATAATATTTTGGTATTCTTTGTAGCCCACTCTCCTAGAACCTGATGTACCAAAAGGTCTGAATCACCAATTACCAGCAATTCCTGAATGTTCATGTCAATGGCCAAATTGAGCCCCAAGATGCAAGCCTCATATTCTGCCATATTGTTGGTGCACNGGATTCTCGGAATATGTTTGAACTATATCTTTGTGAATCTCTTCATCAACTCTTGCATATAGTATAGATATGATAATATTTTGGTATTCTTTGTAGCCCACTCTCCTAGAACCTGATGTACCAAAAGGTCTGAATCACCAATTACCAGCAATTCCTGAATGTTCATGTCAATGGCTAAATTGAGCCCAATATGCAAGCCTCATATTCTGCCATATTGTTGGTGCATGGAAATCTGAGTTTTGCGGATACCGGGTAAGGTTGACATGTCTCTGATACCAAAACAGCTCTGATACCCACTCCTTTGAAATTTTCACCCCCATCGAAGAACATTCACGTGCACCTTGGCCTTTCGCCGCTTGGGGAATGGATGACATCGGTCCGATCGAACCCGTTGCTTCAAATGGGCACAGGTTTATTTTAGTAGCCATAGACTACTTCATAAAATGGGTTGAGGCTGCATCTTACAAAGCTGTAACCATGAAAGTCGTCGCAGATTTTGTCAGGGATCGTATTGTTTGCCGATTCGGGGTGCCAAAATCCATCATCACCGACAACACCGCCAACCTCAACAGTGACTTAATGAAATCTATGTGTGAAACCTTCAAGACTAAGCATAAGAATTCCATAGCATACATGACTCAAATGAATGGAGTCGTGGAGGCCGCAAACAAGAACATCAAGAAACTTTTGAGAAAAATGGTAGACAACCACAAGCAATGGCACGAGAAATTACCATTTACCTTATTGGGGTATCGTACGACAGTCCGCACATCAACCGGAACAACCCCCTACTTGCTGATCTACGGTACTGAAGCTATTATTCCAGTCAAAGTCGAAATTCCTTCTTTAAGAATTATGCAAGAGGCTGAGTGAGCAGAATAGATATGAAGTCGCTATGAACAATTAGCTATTGTTGACGGGAAAAGAATGAATGCGATATGCCATGGTCAACTTTACCAAAACAAAATGTCCAGAGCTTTCAACAAAAGGATCAGACCTAGACAGTTCACACCGGGGCAGCTGGTGCTGAAGCGGATCTTCCCGCATCAAGATAAAGCCAAAGGGCAATTTTCACCAAATTGGCAAGGGCCCTACATGGTTCACAGACTACTAACAGGAGGAGCGCTCATACTTGCGGAAATGGACGGAGAAATATGGCCAAAGCCCATCAACTCAGACGCAGTCAAGAGATGCTATGTTTAGATTGTTCGCATTGCTTCTGGTGTAACTGAACTACGCTTGATCTGATTCCAGTTTAAGAGGGGATATGTAGGCAGCCCTGTGGGTTTGGTCACAACTCAATAAAATCTTCATTTTTACCATGGTCAGAAACTGGGGCAGAATTTTAAGGAGGATCCTCAAAATTCTGGAGCAAGTCCAGCCAACTTCGTCATATGCAGAACGGTCAATGAATCTCTTATTGAACTGGGGCAGAATTTTGAGGAGCACCCTCAAAATTCTAATGCAAAGAATTCGCAATGTCTCTAAAAGTTTCACAGTCATTGGTTCATCTAACTTACTTGATATTGCATACTACTATGTTTTTAATTAGCTACATTCATCAAATGCACGCATATTTTCTCAAAAACTTTATCTTATAAACAGTCAGATGCTACCCAGGACAACTCGAACAGGATCTCGAAACAAGAGCAAAAGCAAAGCAAGGAGGTGAAAGCACGGACCAACCTTCCCCACAAAGCTCACAATTTTTCTTTGGATGCAGGCACAATGAACATAACAGGAATATTCACAAAAATCACTATTTTTATAACGACAAAGTTTCCAAACACAAACATATCTCCAGTTAAGAAATACTCTACTATCACTCATCGCCCTTTTTTGCATGAAGCTAAGCATTGCCTTTCTTAGCATGAGACTAAGCATTGTCTCCTTTTCCTTGCATGAGGCATTGCCTTTCTTTGCACGAGACTAAACACTGTCTCCTTTTCCTTGCATGAGGCTAAGCATTGCCTCCCTAATTGCATAAGGCTAAGCATTGCCTTTCTTTGCATGAGACTAAGCACTGTCTCATTTCCTTGCATGAGACTAAGCACTGTCTCCTAATTGCATGAGACTAAGCGCTGTCTCCTTTTCCTTGCATGAGGCTAAGAACTGCCTCCCTAATTGCATAAGGCTAAGCATTGCCTTCCCTTACATGAGACTAAGCATTGTCTCCTTTTATTGCATGAGGCTAAGCACTGCCTCCCTAATTGCATAAGGCTAAGCTCTGCCTTTTCTTGCATGAGATTAAGCATTGTCTCCTAATTGTATGAGATTAAGCACTGTCTCCTTTTCTTTGCATGAGACTAAGCACTGCCTCCTTTTCCTTGCATGAGGCTAAGCACTACATCCCTAATTGCATAAGGCTAAGCATTGCCTTTCTTTGCATGAGACTAAGCACTGTCTCATTTCCTTGCATGAGACTAAGCACCATCTCCTAATTCATGAGACTAAGCACAGTATCATTTTCCTTGCATGAGGCTAAGCACTGCCTCCCTAATTGCATAAGGCTAAGCATTGCCTTCCCTTGCATGAGACTAAGCACTGTCTCCTTTTCTTGCATAAGGCTAAGCACTGCCTCCCTAATTGCATAAGGCTAAGCATTGCCTTCCCTTGCATGAGACTAAGCACTGTCTCCTTTTCTTGCATAAGGCTAAGCACTGCCTCCCTAATTGCATAAGGCTAAGCATTGCCTTCCCTTGCATGAGACTAAGCACTGTCTCCTTTTCTTGCATAAGGCTAAGCACTGCCTCCCTAATTGCATAAGGCTAAGCTCTGCCTTTACTTGCATGAGACTAAGCACTTTCTCCTAATTGCATGAGACTAAGCACTATCTCATTTTCCTTGCATGAGACTAAGCACTGTCTCATTTTCCTTGCATGAGGCTAAGCACTGCCTCCCTAATTGCATAAGGCTAAGCTCTACCTTTCCTTGCATGAGACTAAGCACTGTCTCCTAATTGCATGAGACTAAGCACTATCTCCTAATTGCATGAGGCTAAGCACTGCCTCCCTAATTGCATAAGGTTAAGCATCGCCTTATCCTTGCATAATACCAAATGCTACCTCTGTTATGCTACTTTAAATCTAGCACTACTTTCTTGGGGCTAAGCTCTGCCCCAATCTTACACAAGACTAAGCTTTGTCTTGTTTCGCTTTGCATATGACCAAGCATCATTTCTTTGCATCTCATGGGCTGAAACATCGCCATTTTGTCCAAAGGCATCATCCACATAGCCGGAAGATACCATGCCATGGCCTGAGGACCTCTTAATATTGCACATCATTATTCAAAGGTGTCATGGTTCAGAGGCACCATTCTCATGGCCTGAGAACATCATTTCATGGCCTGCGAATCCTTTATCACGCGATTCATGTCCTAGGACATCATGGTCTAAAGAACCATCCTCATCGTCCAAAGACGACTTTCATGGTCCAAAGGGAATTTGCATCATGTTTAAATTCTCGCTATAATCCCATATATACTTGCATGCATTGTGTTTAAATTTTGCAGGTAATCCAGGAGGTAACCATTCTCTTAACGGGAGCAATCTTTGCTCCGGTTTCCGTTCAATGCTCACATCCTGCAATTATTTCAAACACAGTCAACCACCATCAGTTACCCACTTTTACTTGATAACTGTTTAGATACCCGTTCTAAGATACATCCGTTCACGATTTCGTATAAACTCATTTGATATTGTCCTATCTAAAATATCCTTTCCGAAGCATACGACTATTCCTATAACAACTCCATCGGTTCAGTTCACTATTGGATCTAGAACTACACACGGCCTGATTCCTGTAACACCAGGGATATGTATGCAACTCAGAAACCAGAGATCGGCCTCCATTTTTCAAATCATCCCATTCGGTCAAAATCGATCATCATTTCTTTACCCGACAATTCTTTCATCATTCCCGGGTAAAAAAGGGCAGTTGTTGATACCCAATTTTTCTCTCATATTTTCTAAACATGCATATATACTTTCAAAAGGGCATATTTGCATCATCATTTAGTGTACAAACCTATACAAAGCATTTTCTATAATTTTTCATAATTTTTAAAGTTCTAAATCAATTTCTTTCTACATTTCTATTATATAAATATCTAATAATTATCTTTTAAATTATTTTTTGATGACTTAATCATCCAAACTTATTATTTACACCAACATGTATGTTTTATAATATTTTACTTCATTTTTGTCTATAATTGCATTTGCATTTTTAGGCTAATTGCATATTTTTGCAATAATAGCCTATTGTCATGTATAATTACATTATTTGTGCCAAAATAGATTTTTATATTTTTATAATGTTAAGTTATTATTTTTAATCATTTTAGTGCATAAATAATATTTTTTTGTAATTTATTAATTACTTTTATAAATTATTATTGATAAATTTTGGTTATTTAAACAACAGCACAATTTTTAAACCAATTTCGGACTAAATGAATAGCCCAAACACTCAAAATACCTAGCTCAATTACCTTACCCGAAAGCTAAATGACCCATGTCTAATACCTGGTCGCGACCCACTTCTAAACGACTCGCCCGTCCAATTTTTTGATCTCAGCCATTGATCTCTCAAGATCAACGGCCATCGTCCACTCCCCCTCTTAAATTAACCTAACCCAGAACCCTACCCATTTCCCCTTAATCCACCGCCCCTAAACGCTCAACTCTCATATTCTCTCTTATGGAGAACCCTAGCCGCCTCCCCCTTAATCCCCTCTCCTAATCCCATTGATAATGGGATTCGACTACCTTTCTCTTGCCATATTCGAATTCTTTTGGTACTGGTTGTCCGTTTGTGGTATTACCTAGGTGCTTGCCTAAACATGGCAAATAATATCTTCCGAAATCAAACCAAAGTGGTTCGAATCTTTAATTTTGAGCATTATTTCGTCTATATACGTTCAATACCATACTGTGTGAGTTTGATTTTGTTTGGATTTTGCTGATTTACGCTTTCCCTAAAAAAACTAGGGTTTACAGATTTTCTCTCTTAAATTGATTCCAAATCGATCGTATGTTTCTTTTCCTTGTTTGTTGCTTAAATTATTCTGTTTCCTTATATGTGTGCTCGATTTTGACTGCTATATAAACCCCTCCCACATTCCCTTTTGGACAGACTTCGAATTAAAACATTTCCACTAAAAAAGCTAAAGATCTTCACTCTGTTGTTCGCTTATTCTCTTGTTCTACTTTGGCTCTTGGCCGGCTGAAAGCCAAGGCCACTGGAATTCCTATTTCTCTCGACCTTCCTTTGGTGTGAGCATTGCCCTGGGTTCCTTGAAGCCCTTGGGAACTTGACGCATCTAAGGTCCTGGATTATACTGCTTTGTTGACGTTCAAAGTGATTCTGTTCTTTTCTTGTTTGTCCACTTGTCAATCGGTAACTAGTAAGTTCATTAGCCTTTGCAATGTTCATTCTCTTATATTCCTGATTAGCATATTCATGCCTATGAAATTGCATAACCTAATGTGTTTTTAGAATATCTCTATGTGTAACTCTGCTTATGATATGAACATCTCTACCATTTGCTCATGCCTAAATTGTCAGTTCTAAAATGTATTTGTGTTTAACTTGAGCAATTTAGACTGTTTGAAGTTCGTTTAGCTTAATGTGTTGGTACTTTGAGTGTTTACATTGGTTATATGATATCAGTTTGTTTTCTGCCTTATCCTGGATTTCTATAGTGATTGATTTGTATATGTGATATGCCCAATCCATGCTAAGACCCTCATTCTATCTATGATTTTCTCCTATGTTCATTTTATTCACTTAGTATGTCCTTACCCTGCCTCCCCCTGTACTCCCTAGCAACTAGTTGGAACCTTTTAGAATAGCTTCTTAACTTGTGTTCCCTATAACATTTGATTCTGTTTGCCTTATTGGTGTGAGTTGCATTGTTCAACCCCTGGTGGTTAGCATAATTTGACCCTTAGGCTTGAACCTGTTAAGTTAATGTTTTGTTGTTTGTCCTATTTGGCATAATGCCTTGCTTATTAATTTTGTAATCCCGGAAGCCATAATCCCCCTTATTAACTTCCTTGCCTCAATGTGCTAAGTGTAGACTTATGATATTAACCTATCTCTTGAGTTTATTTACCCTCTGTGTTGATATGTTCATTGTGTGATTACTCTTGCAATGCTTGTTCCTAAAATGCAAATGCACTTCTTCAAATCTGCTATTTGACTACTATTTTTATTCTCATTGGTTGTTTACCCTATTCTGAACCTATATTTCTTGGTAGGCTGAAAGCGAAGGCCACTAAAGATTTCTTTGTTAACCTCCCTAGTGTGAGCACTGCTCGGGATCCATTTTGAGACCCTTGTGAACTCTGACACACTAGGGCCTGAGGTTCTTTGGCCATTTTCCTTACTACTCAATTCTATCCTTCTTTCTTCCTGTTGAATGTGCAAATTGACTTGTGTAAGTGATTGTTTCCTGGATCCTATGATCAAACCATGGCTTTTGGGTTTGGTTTGGGTTCTCCTATGGTTTTTGGGCTATGTTGAGATTTGTGTGGAGAAAGAGCTTAGTTGAAGGCTTGTCAGTGCTGGTATCTTTTGGGCTTATCTTGGGCCCACTGTTATTGCTTGTATTACTTTGTAATTTATTCATTATTGGGCCTGTAATAATTATGTAATAACAATTGGGGTGATAGTGAAATTGGGAAATGTGTATCTCTTAATATTTGCATGAAAAAGGGTAGAAAGCATGTTTATAGGATTTGTGTGATCTATTTGCTATACAACTTGTTATATGTGAATCTCTTTGGGCACTATTAGAAATCATGTCATTAGGGGATCACACACTCACATAATTAGTATGTTGTCAATGCATGAGTATTCTATCTATTCTTGTGTCTACTGCTATGTGTTGCTAGACAGCATCCCTATAGGAAATAATCGCTAATGATTGCTCCTTAATCTGCTCAGTAGATATCATGCCCATAGGATTTTAACTAATTAATTCGTTATTGCAATCTCATCGTCCATCTAGAAAGCATGCCCATAGGAGCTAATTGTATGAGAGTCATGCCTATAAGACATCACTACTCACTTTTCTAACGATGTTTTATTGTCCATCCACGCGATTATTAGGAAGCGTAATAATTAGCACTTCTAATGAGTTTCATTGTTCCTTATTGTATAAATCACCTAGAAATTATGCCTATAGATGTGTCCACTGATAATCTGTAATAAGCCACTTAACAGTATCTGGCATTTATCAATTGGTAATTTTGAAATCATTAGGTCTAACAATGGCTTGCGTATCTGAATCGGATCATCTAGAAACCATGCCTATAGAGTTTAACAATTGCAATCCTTTCAATTCTGAAAAGTGCCTAATATGTAAAATCTGTTTGCGTGCATTTGTTTGCCTAATTGCGGAGGCTAATGTGAGCCTTTAATTGGATCTAATTGCAGTCCTATTTGTTTTGAATTGTCGCCTAGTTTTAACATTTTTGAGCAGCCTAAGTCAAGTCTAGAACCACCCAAAAATAGAGGTCCAAATGCCTCCTGGACCATAGGCATGGGACGGGTAGTGCACGAATAAGGCACGATTTAGAATCAACTAGTGCACTTTAGGTAATAACTTAAAGATAGTAATCGGGTAGCAGGAGATGATAGTTTGTGCCCGCTGAATAATACAAGTAACACCCCATCTTGAGGGAGTTATGAAGTATTATTTATGTTGCACGGGGTGATCCTTTAGGTTAAAAGAACTTAGGACCCCCCCATTTTATCCTTGAATCAAGTGTTTGTATTTACTCAAAGTCTTTGATAATCAAACTTCCCAAACTTTTTATTTTCTCTGTCTTTGTTTATCTGACTAATTCATATAATTCAAGTTCGCTCGGGACCCACAGTTATGGACCTCGAAGAGTGCCTAACACCTTCTCTTTGAGGTAATTTCGAGCCCTTACCCGATCTTTAGTGATGCAAACTGGTCAAACCCGAGTCATATGCAAATAGGTACCCTAACGCACCTTAAAAACCATTAGGTGGTGATTCTCCTCTTTTAATACCTCCTTTAAAAGAGTTGTCACATGTCAAGGCCCGATTTCGCGAGAAAATGGGGTGTGACAGAACCATGTAGGGACCTTGCCAATTGGATGAGAACTTCCCCTTGGCTTCATCCTGATGTGGGAAGATCCGCTTTAGCACCTATTGCCCCAGTGCGAATTGCCTTGGTCTAACCTTTTTTGTTGAAATCTCTTGCCATTCTGTTCTGGTAGAGTTAATCGTGACATACCGCATTCATTCTCTTTCCATCAATGAGAGCTAGTTGCTCGTATCGGCTTTGTACCCATTCTACTTCGCTGAACTCAGCTTCTTGTATAATTCTTAAAGATGGGATCTCTATTTCGGCAGGAATAACCGCTTCTGTACCATAAACCAATAAGTAGGGAGTTGCCCCAGTTGATATGCGAACCGTGGTACGATACCCAAGCATAGCAAATGGCATCTTCTCATGCCATTGTTTGTAATTATCTACCATTTTCCTCAGTATCTTTCTGATGTTCTTGTTGGCGGCTGCTACAGCTCCGTTCATTTGCGGTATGTATGCTGTGGAGTTCCTATGCTTGATCTTGATCGTTTCACACATGGCTTTCATCAAATGGTTGTTTAAATTGGCGGCGTTGTCAGTAATGATTGACTGAATCACTATCCTCATGTTGAGTTATCTCATTACATATCACAGTCGTAGGTTCATCAGGATAGGTAATAATAATGCTGAAAAGAAAAATGTAAAAATAATAATAAATACGAAAAGCAATAATGCATTAAAAAAAATCTTTAAAACGTCAACAAGTGCGGCTTGATGGCTCGAGCAGTTATTTCAAAACAGAATACTGAAAAATGTATCAAATGCTCAAAAGTATTTTTTTAAAGTAATTCATGCTAATTTGCCAGGCTACCCAGGAACTCGACGGGCCCGGGATGGCGCAGCGGTCCAGTTCTTGAGAAGATGCTAGTATGCACGAACCAACCTTTAGGAATGGGAATAATCAAAAGAAAGAAAAAGCAAATGGTAACCAAGTTAGTAAGGAAAATTAAAAGAGTATTTGCGATATTAAAACATGTTTCACAAAGTCATGTAATAATTCGCGTCCTAATTTGGGGATCTCATTGTGCCCGAGGTAGGCTTAAGCGACACGTAGACTTGGAGAAAACTGATGCCAACAGTTGCATCATTTCATTAATGCCAAAAATGTTTATGCAATAATGATCAACACGTTGTCATATTTTTCTCCAAGTAATGTACATAATATGATAGCGTCCATTGGGATTGTGGAAATCCTGTCGGACTTTGGACAAGGTTCATTTTAGCGGGTTGTTACATTAATAACGATTCAACCCGTACTAAGTTTAGCATGATACATGTACATTTCAAGTTGGAGTAGGGTTTCTAAAATGGTCTAGACTTATACTCCCAAGTGGATAACTTGAGAGGGAAATGCACGGGACCGTCGATTGCACCGCTGATTGACTAGTCTACCGCAAATAAGACTTTCCGATTTAAAAGGATAATTTTCGGAAGAGCGCGGACACTCATCAAGTGCCGCTATGATGATAGTTGGCAGGAGTGGAGTATGATATGGAGCATTCTTTATGCAGCAATAATAACACGTTTTCAAGTATTTGCATGGTAAATATGTAAAAGCGGTAAATACAATATTAAGGTAAAACATGAAAGGCATAAAATAAAGACAAGGGAAGAAGTTAGTTCATGGAATATATGAGAATGTAATAAAGCAAGCAAGGGAGTAGGGATGGGAGAGGCATGATATAGCAGTCTTTAAACAAAATAAGAGCAGTTAGAGCAAACAAGGGCGAATAGGGAAAGGGGTGTGCATGTTATAACAAATTTAAGTAAATAAAGGTGGAGAAGGGAAGGGATGTGCGTGTTATAACGGGTTTAAACAAGTAAAGGTGAACGGAAAAGGGATGTGCATGTAATAGCAAAATTTAACAAATAAAGATGGAAAAGGAATGTGCGTTTTATAACAAAGAAAACTAATCCACATAAGCTAAGTTCATTATGGTAAGAGCCTAAGTATCCCCAGCAGAGTCGTCATGCTGTCGCGCTCCGTTTTCTCGCGAAAGCGGGTTTCGACGTCGTGACAATTCTTTTTTTTAGAGTTGGAGATAGAGTGCTAAAATAAGAGTCACCACCTAACGATTTTTAAGGTGCGTTAGGACACCTATTGTGCAGATAACTTTGTTTGACTAGTCAACGCTGTCAAAGATCGGGTAAGGGCTCAAATTACCTCAAAGAGAAGGTGTTAGGCACTCTTCGATGTCCCCAACTGTGGGTCCCGGCCGAACTTAAAATTATGTGAATTAGGCTAAGTGATCAAATAAGCAAAGAGAATATAAAGGTCAAAGAATTTTATTACAATACAAATATAGAGATACAACTATTCCAATTCTAATAGCAAACATAGAAAGGAAAGGGGGGGTCCTAAATTTTTTAGCCTAAAGGATCACCCCGCGCAACATAAATAATACTTCATAACTCCCTTAAGGTAGGGAGTTACTCATATTATTCAGCGGGCACAGACTATCATCTCCTGCTACCCAATTACTATGTTAAAGTTGTTTACCTAAAAGTGTTCTAATTCAATTCTATATCTTGCTCTATGCGTGTACTACCTGTCCCATACCTATGGTCCAGGAGGTATTTGACCTCTACTTGGTGGTTCTAGACCTTACTTAGGCTGCTCAGAAATGCCAAGACTAGGCAACATACAAAACACATATTGGACTGCATATATTGACAGTTAAGGGCTCAAGTTAGCCTCCACACTTAGGCAACAAATACACGCGAAACAGGTTTTCATGTTAGGCTGTTCAGAATTAAGAACCTTAAGCCCTATAGACTTGATCTCTATGTGAATTTGAATTAAAACATGCAGAAATTTTCAGATGCAAGGTGCTGCTCATCTCCAAATAATTACACATTGTTGCATGCTTATTTGAGGTTGAAGATTTCCAGTTATTTAACCTACAGATGTTATGTCTAAGTGATTTACGCGCTAAATGACAGTGAAATCTATTGGAGAAAGCCCAGAATTACTCATGCTTTTGACATCGGCCTAAGTGAGCAATAAACAGTGTCGAGAAGTGCAACATTAACAATTATTAAGGAGAATAGTTATATATTATAGAGAGAATCTCTAACGATTGGCACTTGGAACCGATATTATTGTTATACCTTAACCTTATAGGTATGTTTTCTAGGTGAACAGTGCGATACAGTAACAAATGAAATGATTGAAATCCTATAGGCATGATTTCTAGTGGAGATGCTGCAGCAATGCAAATTGAAGGAAAGTTCAGCGATATTTATTTCCTATGGGCAGGTTTTCTAATAATATGTAGCAACAAGGATAATTGAAGCATTTGAACTCATGCTTTGCTAGTAGACAAGTAGTGTGAGTGTGTGCTTCTCCTAATGACATGATTTCTACAGTGCACATAGAGAGTGAAAGGCATATATAGAAAATAAAGCATTGAATCCTATAGGCATGTTTCTCTACCCTCACATGCAAACATCAGAATTTACCCATTCCATTTTTTACTAACACCCCAATTATTTATTAGGAAGTTATTACATGCCCAATAATGAATAAAATTATAAATATTATACAAATAATGATAGTAGACCCACAGCAGGCCCAAAAGAAATACCCAGCACTGTCTGGGCCTTCAACAATTCTCTCGTGGTATACCCAAATTTTCAACAAGGAACCATGTTCCTCGGCACAACTCAGAATCCATAGAAGAGCTCAAAGCGAAATCACACAACCATAGAGCAACCATATTACCTAACCAGCTTACATGTTCATTAGACAATAGGAAGAAGGAATTCGGATAATTCAGGTTTCAGTAGTAAGAAAAGTGACTAAAGACCCAAATCCTATTGTGGTAGAGTTCACAACTGTCTCAAATAGACCCCGAGTAGTGCTCACACTAGGGAGGTTAGTAGTAAGAGCCTTGGCAGCCTTGGCTTTTAGCCGGCTAAGAATGAGAGGTTCAGAATAGCATAGGTAAAAGATGAAGGAGAGTGGACAATGGTCGAGGGACAGGAGTTGAGGAAATGCACTTATATATTAAAGTAGACATAGCAAAGCTGAGCATACAGAGCAGCTAATCAAACAGGTCACATGACTTAGAAGCAAGTTCAGTAGGATTTCAACACTTAACAAAATAACAGATAAACAACCACATATTGAAAGAGTTAGGGGAGAAATAAGTTTGTGAGATCGATAGAAGTTATCATACACAGGTGCATAATACCAACAAGTTTAAATAAGGCATTGACTTAGAGATTTGAAGCCTAAAGGTCTTAATTATGTTAAATATGGTATGGAAACACAAGGTAAGATGGTCATTCTAAAAGTTTCAAACAGTCATTAAGGATATAAGACTAAGCAAAACAGAAACATGTTATGAGGGAGTAGATCATAGTTGATAGAAAAGGTTTTAGCACAGATTATAACATATTACATATGCAAGACTATCATTGCAAAGATTCAGAACAGAGTGAACTTCATGTCAAATAGCAAATATAGGCATTTAGGTATTGACACATTAGACTAATTAACTAAAGAAGGTCCATGTTATGTCAGGGATTCATCCTAATATCATGAAACAGTTCAAAATATGGTAGGGAAAACAAGTTGGGGTGACTGTTCTAAAGCCTCAAACAATCACTAAAAGGGTATGGGATCAAGTGAGCATGCTCAGTGACAAAAATAGCAGAGGAACAAGTCACAGGTTATTACAAATGTGAGGCATTCACTACAGAGATTCAGGACAAAGCATGTAAGCTTATTCATGAACACTGAGGCATCAATACACTAGCTAAATAAGCTTAGTAAGGTTCTGGTTATCCAAGTTAGACATAGACAATCTCAGAACTAGCAGCATTAGGAGAAGTTAAATGATAAAGAGACTTAAAACGAGTGTAACGTTAACAGAGTTGTGCATAAAAGTAACCCAGAGACACATTAAGCCATAGATTTCAGAAGTGAGAACACATGAAAATCAGAGACACATAAAAATGAAATTGTAAAAGGTCAAGCGACGTACCAGTTAAACGGACAATAATAAAGAACAAAAGATCCATAAGAACCCATAATCTCAATGCGTCAAAGTTCCCAATAGCTTCAAATGAACCCCCGAAAATGCTCGCACCAAGAGAAAGTTCGAACAATAGAATCTCAGTGGCCTTTGATTTTAGCCGGCCAAGAACAAAGTACAGAACAAGAGAATGAGGGAATCACAGAACAAAGTTCCAATTTTAGTGAAAGTATATCGATTAAGGTCTCTCCTAAAGGGGAATGGGGAGGGAAAGAAATATGGAACAGGTACCACATGCTATCAGTAAATATGGAACGGCCAAGCGAATAAATAAGGAAAACAATCAATCAAACATAAATATGGAAAGAAAGTACCACATGCTATCAGTAATGGAACGGGTAAAAGGAAAAGTATAAAATTCCGAACCCTAATTCGACAGAAATCAAGGAATCGACCAAAGGTTTTTGGTGAATCAGCTTCATATCGTCTTGCCATTAATGTATATAGACAGAATAATGATCAGAATNCCGGCCAAGAACAAAGTACAGAACAAGAGAATGAGGGAATCACAGAACAAAGTTCCAATTTTAGTGAAAGTATATCGATTAAGGTCTCTCCTAAAGGGGAATGGGGAGGGAAAGAAATATGGAACAGGTACCACATGCTATCAGTAAATATGGAACGGCCAAGCGAATAAATAAGGAAAACAATCAATCAAACATAAATATGGAAAGAAAGTACCACATGCTATCAGTAATGGAACGGGTAAAAGGAAAAGTATAAAATTCCGAACCCTAATTCGACAGAAATCAAGGAATCGACCAAAGGTTTTGGTAAATCGGCTTCATATCGCCTTGCCATGAATGTATATAGACGGAATACCGTCTAGATCTTGAAGATTGAAGACTGTTTTCACATGATTCAGGCCTGGTATTTGCCAAAAATAGGCAAGTACTAAGTGATACTGAAAATCATGTAAGTAACACGGAGATGGAGCATATATGGAAGGAAAATTATGGAGAGATGACATTAATTTACCTTTCATTTCTAGGCTTAAATTTGCTCCGACGTAAACTTTTCTGTCTGGCCAGTGTGTAAATAGTAGTATAGCGTCGAGTTCTTCAATAGTTGTCTTAATATTTTCATTTTCTTCTGGCTCTTGTATAACATCGGGTCTCGAATCAACATCAGTTTGTCCTGGTATGCCTTCAGTTGAGGTCTTTGCACCAACATCCTCAATCGAGTTCTGTAGTTGCTATTTCGCGTCTGCATCATTGGTTACCATGCTTGTAATCACCACGAAATTGATAATTCTTGAAGCTTGCTGATCTCTACGAATTTGACGGATTCCCCACTGTAAAGGAAATTTGATAACTTGATGCAGTGTTAATGGGACGGCATCCATATCGTGAATCCATGGTCTTCCCATAATTATATTATATGCCATGTCTACATCTATCACCTGAAGCTTTGTATCCTTGACAACTCCATTTGCGAACGTCGTAAGCACAACTTCCCCTTTTGTGATAACGCTTGAATTATCAAACCCGGACAAATACCGTGCCTTTGGTATTACCTTGTCATTAGCTTACATTTCGTTCACCACCTTTAGTAAAATGATGTTCATTGAACTATCTGGATCAATCAAAACTCATTTTACATTAGTATCATGTACAAGTAAAGATATTATAATGCATCGTTGTGAGAAATCATGAAGCCATCCGCATCTTCATTATCAAATGTTATATTGTCACCATCCAAGACCTAGCGAACTCGCTTCCCATGAGTTACCGTGACTTTTGACGTCTTTTTTGCAGTTGTATATGTTACCCCATTGACCTCATCTCCCCCAGTTATTACATTGACTGTTCTTTTTGGTGAATGAGGTTTCAGGGGTTCCTGTATGTTCTTCATATATGATTGTCTTCCTTTCTCACTGAACAGATCAGTAAAATAACCTTGCTTCAACAAATGCTCGACTTCTCCCTACAGAAGTCTACAATCTGTTGTTCTATGACCATGATCATTGTGAAACTCGCACCAGAAATCTGGATTTCTTTTGCTTGGATCAAATCTCATTTATTTAGGCCACCGCACCTTATCTCTCATACCTCTTAAAACAGCCACTAACTCAGATGTGCTGACATTAAAGTTGTGATCTCCTATCCTCATGTGTGTATTGGAATCGTTGATTCGTGCATCCCGTTCCTTTCTGAACCTAGATGAAGCACGCGTATGTTTTTGCCTTGGTCTTAAGTCGAATCGTGCGTTCTCTTGTTTAGATCGAGAGTCTCGCCCTGCATGTCCCATGTAAGGCTCGTACTTGTTTTTTCCGATCCTTTTTTCTGATTCTGAACGACTCGATCCTGTTCTTTCATTAGCCATTGGTTATGCGACTGTATCTTCCTATATCCGCAACTTTGTAATGTACTTGTTGTACACATCGTTCCAAGTTGTTGCTAGGAATTCTAGCAAAATTTCCTTTAGCCTTCTCGTGGCGTCTGAACTTTTCTTATTTAAATTGTTCGCGAATACCATAGCTGCCTAGTTATTAGGTACCAGAGGTAACATCATCCTTTCCTGCTGGAATCTATATACGAATTCCCTAAGTAATTCTGTATTCCCTTATTTTACCTTAAAGATGTCTTCCATCATTTTTTCAACTTTCTGAGCTCCCGAATATGCTTTTATAAATGAATCTGCAAGCTCAGCAAAAGAATCAATAGAGTTTTCAGGTAAAAGAGAATACCATGTTAACGTTTTTTTCGTGAGTGTTTCACCAAACTTTTTAACCAAAATCGATTCGATTTCTTGCTTGGTTAAATTGTTGCCTTTCACGCCAGGTGTGAACGCAGTCACGTGATCTCGAGGGTGAGTTATTCCATCATATTTTGGAATATCATGCATTATAAATTTTTTAGGAATTGGTAAAAGTGCTGCACTTGGCTTCCAGGGTTGTTGTGAATACTTGTCAATATCCACCCCTTTGATCGCGGGTGGCACGCCAGGTATTTGCTTTATGCGTTCGTTTTGATCCTTCAATTGTTTCTGCAAAGTTAGTACCAAACTTTATAAATTAGAATTATTTGGTGTATCTGACCTTCCCTCACGAGATTTATTAGGAATTCCTCCACTTTCAGAATTGTCAAGCCATGAACGTGGACCTTCCATGGTTGTTGTATTGACCGGTGGAGGAGTTTGTGGCGCATTGGGCAATCCTCTAACAAAAACTTGTAGTGCACTATTCATGTATTCTGCAATCAATTGCTTTAGAGCGTCTTGCTCTACCAAAATTGGTTTGTCCCCTTGTTGATCATCAACGCGTGATGTAGACCTTTCAGGTGAACCTCCAAGGGATTGCTGAGGGGGTCCCGTTGGAGAGTGGAGTGGTGGAGTTCCATCTTGTTGGTTCAGCTAATCGTTTTCGTTAATCGTTGACATAGTTGGTTGTCAAATAATAGAATTTGGGAAGTGAAAATATTATCAAATTCCCGGTAACAGAACTAATTTGTTTAACCAAAAATAAATTTCTCGATCAAAGTCAATATTTAGATGAAAACGTGTTACTAATAACCAAGATTTACTTCACTTTTCCAATAATCTTAAGAAGAATAGAAACAATAATGGATACGATTAGAAAAGAACAATAAGGAATGAACTGACAATCACTCCCCAAAATCAAGACTTAAACTTGAAGAGTAAAGCAAAGAATTATAGTATGTATTTCAGTGATAATCGTAACATGTCCTTACAAATGAGATTCTTATCCTTATATATGAGCATATAATCATAACGGTTCTCACACTTAATTTTGGCTTATTAGAGGCATTAATTGTATTGATTGTCCATTACCATAGACATCCGTAATTGGCATATTTATAACTAAAGATTCTTTGTAACTGCTCTGATTCCCCTTCCTTATTACTTCTGGTTCGTGTATCTTACTATATTTCCTTCTTTGTAGCCTTCATTCATTTTGTTCCTGCTTCTCCTTTGACAGCTGTCAGGTCCGGTTCTTTTCTCTATGCTACCCTGTAGGTATTTCTTTCGTACCTTCCTTGCATTCTTAATTCAATTAATTGAGAGTGCCACTTGTCGCTATATCAACGCTTCACGCGTTATGCCTCGTCAGTTTACTCATGTTTCACGTGTCATATCTTTTTTTCCACTAATACAGCAATATGCGATAACGTGGCAAAGGGTTCAGAGTGGAAGAGATTGAGATTGGAGGATTAAGATGATGGTTAGAAGGAAATAGCACGGGACTGGGGGAAAAAAAAAGTCAAATCAATTGGATAATAAAAGGAACTTCTTAAGAGAGAGGCGAATGATTAGCCTAAGAGATAGAGAGCTTCTTGATGTATGATAGTACAATATAGTGAAAACGAAACAATTGGAACACCAAAAAAACTAGTTTAGAAATATAGGGAGAAATAAAAAATAAAGTGGAAAGACTAAATACAGCCCAAAAGAGCTTGTCTATGACGAAAGTCATTATTTCATAGTGTTTGTTGGTGCACGAAAAATGTGCCGACACAATTACATTAAAATTTAATAATGATATTGGAAAATCAGATACTAGTATTTTTTAAAAATAATTTTATACTAAAAGTTGATAATAATAATAGTAGTGGCAGCAGCAACAACAACAACAATAGTATTTAGGTGTTAATTTAAGCAAATAATATGAAGTTTGGAATTTAAATATTTTTAAAAAAAACTAACTTCCTACAATCAAACATTAGAAATTAAGTAATTCAGGAAAATAAAAATTATTTTCCTCGTACAAACATATCCCTAAGGAGTATATTAATGTTTCTCCTTGTTTGAATGCCGAAGACATTGGAATGGAAAGTAAAAGCTTTTTAATTATTTTTTTCCCAACTAGTTCAATGAAAGGTTTTGGAGGAACTTCTTCCTCTATTTATTTATTTATTTTTACTCTATCCAATTATCTTTCCACCCATGCAAATTGCAACTAAGTAATGAGAAACATCTAAATTATATTAAAAGCACAAATACCCTTAGCAAAATGTTTGTGATGACCCAAAAGGTCATCTTATACTTTAGAACTCGAATCTGCACTCTTAAACCTTAAAAAACTCATTTTTACCTTCCTCGATTTACGTGCGCAGACCGGACAGGTTTCCGAAAAGTTTTTATGTTGAAAATTGATGAAAATAAGAATTTATGCCTCAAAAGTTAATCTTAGTTGACCTCGGTCAACATTTTTGGTAAACGGGTCCGGATCCGTATTTTGACGATCCTGGTGGGTTCGTATCGAATTGTGGGACCTGGGCGTATGCCCAAAATCGGATTCAGAGGTCCCTAGCTCAAGTTATGAATTTTTTATGAAAATTAAAAGTATGAAAATAAATTATTTTTAAGAATTGATTGATGTTTGGCATTGTTAGTATCGGGTACGTATTCTGGTTCCGGAGCCCGGTACAGGTTCATTATGATATTTAAGACTTGTGTGTGAAATTTGGTGAGAAACGGAGTTGATTTGACGTGATTCGGACGTCCAGTTGAGAAAATAGAAATTTTAAAGTGTTCTTGAGAATTTCATTTGATTTGGTGCTAAATTCGTAGTTCTAGGTGTTATTTAGACTTGTGTGCATGTTTAGTTCGAATGCGACAGTGCTCTCTCGAACACGATGACCACTGTCGCCCAGCACTTAACAGAATCCAAAACGGAATTTTAGCCAAAATTTTATTTTTCTCAAAAACCAAACTGTGAGAGACGATATTTCAAGAGCCATTTCTTCCCCAAATTATTGGTAAGTGATTCTAAACCATTTTCTTTCAATTACCCATTACATTTTATGAATTATCAACCTAAAATCTAGAGTTTTCATGGTAGAATTAGGGGTTTTGGTAAAAACTAGGGATTTCGGAAATTTGAGGATTTAGACCCCAATTTGAGGTCGGATTCTAAAACTAATTACTTATTTAGGGTCGGGGGTGAATGGGTAAAAAAAATTCGGTCCGAACCTCGGGTTTTGACCAAGCGGGCCCGGGGTCAATTTTTCGACTTTTTTGAGGAAAATTTGGGAATTTTATTTATGAAATATAATTGATTTCCTTAGTAATATTTGATATCATTGGGTCATTTTTGAATAGATACGAGTGGTTTGGGGGTGAATTCCAAAGGAAAAGCTCTGATTGAGAATTAAGTGGCCTTCGGAGCGAGGTAAATGTTGTGTCTAACTTTGCCTTGAGGGAATAGGTATTGTCTGAGTACTTGCTACGTGTTTTGTTGTTTAATACGACGTATAGTTGAGGTGACGAGCATCTATACGTTGTGGTCGAGTCATAGCATGCGAGTGAAATTCCATTTCTTGCAAATTTGTAGTCTTAAATCTTGTTATCCATGCTTATTGTTGTTGTTGAAATGTTGGGAGACTTGTATCCGGTTCCACCAAGGTCGATAAAATTGTGAATATTGATTCGAGGTCGAGATGTTAAATTGTGAAAGTAATCATTGATGAAATATTGATTTCTTGTGAAACTTCTCTCTGTCCGTTGTTATTGATTCTGTAAATTGTGAGGAAGAGTGTAAAGCACGAAGGATGATGCCGTGCATAATTTATTTATATTGTGAGGAAGTGTGTAAAGAACAAAGGGTGATGTCGTGCATAATTTAATTATATTGTGAGGAAGAGTGTAAAACACGAAGGGTGATGCCGTGCATAATATATTTATATTATGAGGAAGAGTGTAAAGCACGAAGGGTGATGCGGTGCATGAATTATTTATATTGTGAGGAAGAGAGTAAAATCAAGAACGGTGATGCCGTGCACTCTTATTTGTTATTTGGTGAGGTTGAGAGTAAAAATACGAAGGGTGATGCCGTGCAGTTTTCCTTTGCTATTTTAATTGCTCAATTCGTTTAAGGATTTTCTGTTTAATTCTGTCTTTTTATTATTCTCACTCTTCATGTTGTATTCCCCCATTGTATGCCCCATTCCCATTATTTCTGCATTATTGCTTTATTTACTATTGTTGCCACTAGCATGATTATACTATTTAATGTCTGGGTGTCTTGTCCTAACCTCGTCACTATTTCGCCGAGGTTAGGTTCGATACTTATCAGTACATGGGGTCGGTTGTACTGATGCTGTACTCTGCACTTTCTGTGCAGATTTTGATGCCGGCTCAGGTTGATCGAGATTTGCTACTGGTCCGCTGTCCGGAGACTCAAGGTAGATCTGTCGGCGTTCACAAACCTTGAAGTAGCTGTCTATCTTTTATGTCCTACTGTCTTCTTTCATTCAGACAATTATATTTCTTTCAGACTATTACTTGTCATAAATTCTAGAATGCTCGTGAATTGTGACTCCAGGTCCGGGTGGTAGCAGTTAATACAGTTTTATGATATTCCGCACTTATTATATTTCATATTAGTTAACTATTGTTAATTACTGAATGGAAATAAGGAATCGGTTAATGATTCTCTAACGTTGGCTTGCCTAGCAAGTGAAATGTTAGGCGCCATCACGGTCCCGTCGGTGGGAAATTTCGGGTCGTCACAATGTCGTTCGCCTTTTTTACCCTTTAAAAATAGAGTTCACGCTAGACAAAATAGTCATTTAGTTATTTCTCTAATATTGGTAACATGAATTGTCATTTAATATTTCCTAATATTTAGGAATTCGAGATCAATTAGATTTTGTGTATTAAAATCTTCCTTATATGAACTATGTAACTTAATAATTTGTAAAAGAAAAATCAAAATATTTTCTAATGTGTTTCAAAAACGTCGTTTACATAAACTTTGAAGCACTTTACTGGAAGGTATATTTTTGTCATAAACTTCAACAATTAATTCTAAAAAACGTTAGGTAATCTAGGTAAAAGTTTTAAGCAATTTCAGTTCCTTTTCTAGGTTTATGAGGGTTGTTTTTTTTTGGGTTCTAAGTTATAAAAAAATTGAAAATTTGGTTGAGGTTTAGGAATATTTCTTTTGTAAAGATTAACCGATTACTTCTTTATAAGAAAAAGATTAATTCTTTATAATTATGTTAGGCAAAAAATTCATTAATTCTTTATAAATATTTTAGGTAAACTTTTCGTGCACTTTAGGTTTACGAATATGTTTTTGAGTAAAATTCTCGAGCAATTTTATCTCCTTTGAGGTTTAGGAATATGTATGTATTTATAATATTTAGGACTTTAAATTTATTAAATTTTACCGTTTATAAAGCCCCTCATTAACTATATAATGTAAGATGATTATAATTTCTTATATCTTTTGTTCATAATTCCTTTTTTCGTTACTAAGAGACACAAAAGCATTGTCATTGAATCTTATAGGCATACCCTTCCATATTTTTAGTATTTTTTTAACATAAATCCTCGTAGGTATCTAATATGAATTCATAGCCCTTCTCCGTTTTTAGGATTTCTTTAATTCCTTTATATTAGAGGTTTTTGTCTTTCTTTATTAAACATAAAAGGTAAATTCAATATTCAAGCTAATGTTAAACATATTCAAGCTTAAATTTTAGTATAACTTATCGAAATAGGTCTTGTGGAAAGGAATTTGAATTTGGAATAAGAATCGAGACTGTACAAGCAGTATTATTCATGGAGATAACTGAAGTTTCTCCTCTTCGTTATGGTAAGAACACTCTCGTGCTCTCTTCTTGGTAAATCTCACATTTATAATTCATGCTAAATAAAATTATAATACAAAATATTATGTAATTTGCCTAATAAAGGAGTTTGAAATCAATTAAAATTTTAATGATCTGTTGGACAAACTTTATCATTTCCTTATTGCATTGAGACTATAGACTAAAATTTATTTTGCCGATTATATTCGTAGACTCAAAATCAATGATTATGCAAGTTACGCTAGAGTACAACTTTGTCTTTCAGGTCCGCTTTGTGTTTTTCTATATTAAGGCATGAAAACTGCATTTGACAATTCTAAAAAAAGTTTAAATCGTTCTTATGTTTCTACTATTCAAACTGACATTTCAAATAGACTAAATTTATATATTATTTTGATTTATGTTTTCTATGAATATTTTCTTCTCGAATTTTATACTATTAGTTTGCTACCAGTGCTCCTTTCATATTCTTTATTGTTATCAGACCTCAGATTTAGTTTTTCTAAATAGATTATCTTGCTATTACTTGCTATAGGTACTTCTTTCATATTCTTTATTGCTATCTTCGATTTATTTTTCTAATATATTATCTTTAAATGAATTGCTATCAGCGCTTCTTCCATCTTCTTTACCTGAGGGTCTATCAGAAATAGTCTCTCTGCCCCTCTCAAGGTAGGGGTAAGGTTACGTACATCATATCCTCCCCAGACCGCACTTGTGGGATTTCACTTGGCTTGCTGTTGTTGATGTTGAATTTTATACTATTAATATTTGCATGATATATCAATATGGTTATTATGTTCTTCATTTATATTTTTTATTTTCTGTAAATTTACTCTGTTGAATTCTTTTGTTCCTTGTACAATTTTAAATCAATTGTTACAATTAAATAGTTGATTAGCTTAAGAAATATTTTTCATAGTTTCTTTGATTAAATATTTTACTTGGTAATTTGTTCTTCTTATTATAAAGTAAACACATCAATGACTAAACGATAGAGAGTCATTATTTTTGTTATAGCATTAACTAAATAATTTGACTGTTTAGGACCAACAACATCCTCTATGAAAGAGAAATTAGATTAGATTCAACAATATACTAACATGTTATTATCTCATATAATAAAGTACCTATAATTATAAATAATATATAACTAACTTAATTCAATTATTTATTATCTTTGCAAGTTCAGAAAATATTCAATTACTACACTTATGTAACCACGTTTATTTTTGTCATTAAAGTGACTGTTATTTTAAGAATCTTATTTTAATGTCATTTGATATTTTACAGAATTAATTTTTTTGTATACAAGTTTTAATTGACTGATGTTGCATGCATGTGCAACACACGTACACTAAAACTAGATTAATAAAAGAAAAAAGAAAGGCAACAGACANTTCAGAAAATATTCAATTACTACACTTATGTAACCACGTTTATTTTTGTCTTTAAAGTGACTGTTATTTTAAGAATCTTATTTTAATGTCATTTGATATTTTACAGAATTAATTTTCTTGTATACAAGTTTTAATTAACTGATGTTGCATGCATGTGCAATGCACGTACACTAAAACTAGTGATAATAAGTACGTAGTGTTTTCTTTTCTTTGCTTACGTTAAAACAATAATTTCCAAATACACCTCTAATTTAGGATGCCTCTTTTAGAAAATGTGAATGATAAAGAGCTTTCCAAAACTTCCATTATTATCATTAATTATTTTACTATTGTTTACCCGAAAAACGGATAGAGTTGAATTTGTACGTAGTTCTAAGGATATGTGGTATAGCTTGATACAAATCGTAAGGATAAATAGAAATATCAAATATGGATTGCAAAGAATGCAAAATAAACAAAGTTGGAAAGAAGATGATTTTTAGGACTAAGCACAATGAATTAATTAATGAAGCTTAAAAGAATAATCCTTGAATATAGGAGAATATGGTGCTTGAATTACAATGTAAGCAAAAAACTGTCCTCTACAAAAATGCAGTCATCCTCTTTATAGTGGAGGATACTAATTTAGATATAATTAAAAATATATAGTGGAGAATCCATGATAAATCAGCTTTTTTCTAATTTACGCTGAGATTCTCTCCGTTAGTGTGTTTGCAACGGCTCTTGTCTGTGAGCTCGAGCTCGATCGGCCTCGGTGTTGGTCGGTATTACTTCTAGAACTCGATATGGACTCGGGATCAGGTGATGATTTGGACTCGGTCCCGGTTGGCCTCTGCCCCTTAAGCTCGAAATCATCTCATCATAGTTCGATTCAGACCTGAGCTCGATAATGACTTCGAACTTGGTGTTTGACCTATACCCGAAATCTGAAGCTTGTTTGTACCATCTTCCGAACCCATCTCAATATTACGAATATGTTTCGACCTCGATCAATCATACGAAGGCCAAAATCTATTTCGACCGTATATAGATAGTCCCCTCATTTCTCGGGAAGGATGTGGTGAGAAACGATATGATTTCTCAATGGCTCGATTGGACTATAAGTTGACGCTCACATTGGGCTCGATCATGACGCACGTGATAGTTGTCCCATCGATTTAGTTTTTCAAGGCATTTAATGCATGTCAAACGGTGGTCGGCCACCGATGATACTGAAACGCCATTGCTTTAATCTATAAATAGCCCTTCCTTTTACCATTTACCACTTTTACATCTTCAATCTTCCAAATTTCCCAAGCTCTTTTTCGTATCCTCTGAGTTTATTCGCAAATATGTGATTTCTCTTTGCAAAATTCCTCTTCTAAACCACTAAATCTTTGTCACCTTCTTTAAATTAAAAAATGGTGAAGACATCAAAACCGTCCCCCAAAAAGAAAAAGCTTATTCTTCTTAATTTATCGTCGACAAAACACTGGTGGATCCACGTCCTGAAAGTGCATTCCGGTTGCGTGTGTTATAACCTCCGATTTCAAACTCGATAAAGGTTCACCGATTCCTGGCCGATGTGAGCCCGTATCGAGATATATTTATTCGATAACCGTGGGGTACATCGAACAGCTATAAAAAAATTGTAACTGGGGGAACAAAGAAGTGATAGTGCTGTCTCCCGAAGAGGATATTACTACTCACGTGAAAGGGTTTTTAAGTGTGTATACTTATCCTTTCACGTTAGGTCCCCTCGACCCTGTTATCATAGATTTTTATCGTAAATACCTAATAAACTTAGGCCATATCCATCCTTCATTTTGGCGGATTGTTATTTTGATCCGATACTTTGTGAACAAAATCGAGGGTATGCCTTTCACACTCGATCATCTCATCCAATTGTACCGTTCTGGCCTTTTTCGAGGAGCATTAATAAAACTTCAACGTTGAGCTACACGACTCTGTTCTCGAGCATAGACGAGGACATGGATAGAGGCTGGATGGGAAAGTTTATTCGAATAAGGACTTCAGACCTGATTTCGACTGAAAAGATGCCTTTTCCCGAGGAGTGGAACATGAAGCGTAAGTGTAATTCTTGTTGTTATCTCCTACTATTTTGTCCTTTCATTTCTTTTCTCACCGATATCCCCCTTTTGTGATGCAGCGGTTCCTTGGATGCCTGGCGCACTTCCCAATCTCAAGAACTGGGTACGGGATCTGGTTTAGACCTCCGCATACGCCGAGCGCTCATGGCGTGACTTGTCAAAGGGTCGATGGGAGGCTAAAAATCATGGTAAGCCCCTTTCTCGTATTTTTTGGTAGTTTGAACAAAATGCTTTCTATACACTTTAATAAAATTTCTCGTATGTAGGTGTGGGCAAAGATGCGGTTTTGAGGCCCGCGTCCATAAAGGAAGAGGCTTTGGCCTCTGTCCCAAAGCCGATGAAAGATAATAAGAGGAAAAGAGCCCCGTTCCGAAAGATCCAAAATGAGAAGAAGAGGATGACTCTTAAGTCAAACAAGAACACCATTCCTTTGACCGTAGAATCATTTCTGCATCTAAGGGATGGAGACGAAGAAGAAGAAGAAGAAGAAAATGATGGGTCTGCGCTGATGGCCCGAACGAAGAAGACCACCGGGCAGCTGGGTCGATGGTGGTTCATAAGTCCCCGTCTCGAACTGAGGATATATCGGAGAAAGATTCGGGCAGAGTCCTCGAGTTGTTGGAGATCGAAGATGCTTCCCATCGAAGCCAACAGATGGGGGATATGTCTGAAGGGGCTCTCCCCGAATCTCTTCGAACCAAAGAGAATGCTCCAAGTGATTCACTTGGGGTAGTAGCAATCGAAAACTCGCCCACATTCCCTGCTTTTCCGCATGGATGATTTGGGAAGCCCAAGCTTTGGGGGCCCTCAAACTAGACATGCCTCATGATGGAGAGGATAATTTTCGTGACTTGTTTACCGGTGTTGAGGACGCTACCGGTACAAGTGACGCATCAGATCTTTTTACGAAGTGCAGCATGCTTTGAATCAGGTAAGACTTAAATTATTTTGTTGGCATTACCTTTGTGTTTGCTTTTCTTTTCTAACTTCGTTTCTTCTTTCTTTGCAGGCCGTGGCAGTTCATTGAGAAGTATGTTCTCGGTCCCGAACTGCGTCGATATAAGGCCAATCTTCAACGGGTTATGGAGGAGAGAAACTCCCTTAAACTCTTCTTAGGGCAAAAAGGAGAGGAAATAAAAGACCTCCGAGCTGAGTTGGCTAAGGTTCACCAAGATCAGACCGATATGTCCGAGCAAGTAATGATACTTTTAAAAGCATATGGGCTCGATACCGGAATGATGGCTAATTTTTCGGTCTCACAGCTGAAACAGAAAAAATAAGGAGATGATCAGAAAACTCCGTGAGGAGGTCGATGTGATAAAAGCAAAGTTTTTGAAGTAGAAAGAAGGTATGGACCGCTTTGCTGCAGAGAAAGAAGTTGCTCGAGCCCAATTATTATCGGCCGAAAACCAACTTTAAAGTATGAAGGAGAAAGGCTCGATTCAAGCAAGAAGAATAAAGGAGCTCGAGGCTCGGTCGACCTCTGAAGTTGTCAAGGCCGAATCTGATGCTAAAAAGGCAAAGGCCGATGTGGATGCACTCGTGGCCGTCTATCAGGCCGATGCTGAAGCTGCCCAGGTCCAAGCAAGAGAGGCAGCCGAGA
>AWOL01S0007245.1:1826-16954 GCA_000715115.1 Nicotiana otophora
CTAGTAAGGTTTTAACGAGGCACAATACCTTTTAATGAACATCCAAGGGGGAGTGTTATGAAAATAATTATATTGTGGTTGTTCATTTATTACTCCGCTATAGATAATCTTCCTGAAGAAGATTATCCATTTAGTACTCTGTTGAAGTTTATCTACAAGCAGCTGATGCTGGCAGGTTGCAAGCAGCTCAATGAAATGATTTACAGCAGCTTCTTATTAAGCAGGCAGGTTGCAAGCAGCTCATGCAGACAGCTTACAAGCAGCTAAAGAAAAACCTTCCAGCTGCTTCCTTTCTTCTATAAATAGAGGAGAATTCTGTTCATTATGTATATAAATTTAAAGTTTGAATAATATATCAGTTTCTCTCTATACTTGTCTTTACTTTACAGTTTTTATTTTATAACATGTTATACCGTTTTCATGATTACTTAATTTGCTATTGAATCCTCGTTGTGCATCATGCCAATTTAATATAATCAACATACACGTTAACTAATCAAATGTGAAACCTCATGACACCTGACAACATCTCATCCAATAATTTCATATATACATCACTTTGACGGCTTCGACTTCCATGCTGCCGCAAAATTAGTATGTTAGAATCCAACTAGGAATTGAACTACCATACCAATTTTAACTTGGGCACGGAGAAGTTAAGTCAGCTGATCCCACATCGCGATAACTCCTCCAAACAGTCATTCGATTATTATATATAGCAGCATTGTCTTCAATTTTTAACATCAAGACTCATTCTTGGCATTAACTCTCAAGTCCGATTTGCGAAAATCGGAGAGGTAACAAACTCTTTTTTTCTTCATTTTTTGTCTTTTTGTTTATTTTTGTTTTTGCTGGCCACGAAAAGAAAAGTCATTAAGTGTCAAGTTGACGGGCAATTTCATGACATCTCATAGAAGGATAAATTTATCACGGCATATAGATGATCAAATCCTTAATAACATATAGAAGGTCAAATCCCTCGCAACATATAGAAGGACAAATACATCTCAATACATAGATGACAAATTCACATCACCATTAGACGGATAAATTCACATTACCATATAGACAGACAGATCTACATCAAGATATAGACGGACAAATTCACATCACCATATAGACAGACAAATTCACATCGCCATATAAACTGACAAATCCACATCACCATATAGACGAACAAATCTACATCACCATATAGACGAACAAATCTACATTACCATATAGACGGATAAATCTACATCACTATATAGACAGACAAATCCATATCACCATATAGACGGATAAATCCATATCAACATATAGAAGATTAAACCCATGCATACAGAAGGAAAAATTCTTAATCGCATATAGAAATTTGCCTAAAGCACAAAGGACTAGAATTTTCTCCTCAATTTGTCAATTGTCGTTGACTTAATATTTACCAATCTCTTTTTTTTTCGCTTATGCAGTTTTGAAGAGATGATTCACTTCAGAGACTACATATGTCCATTCTCTAAGCGCAAATATCTCGTAATTAATGCTAAGAATGGAGGGGTTATAACCAAGTTATTGACTTACACTCCACTAGTTGGTCGATATGCAAATTTGTGGCCACCTCTGCAGAATTCCCTCCATATGGTAGATTGGAATTCAGAGCACAACCAAAAGCCAACTAAAATGTGGTCTCTCCAAACTCCTTACCAACGAAAACTTAATATCGCGAGTACCCTTCCTTGCCTAGGACGACGTATGATTCAAAGGGAGATACGTTGGGGAGATACTTTGAGAATTAACGGTGAATATTATCATATCTCAGGATACTGGAAATGGCCTGAAGACATACTTGGTAGAAGTCAACGGGCTCTGGAGACAACAAGAATTTATGATGCCGTCTATGCTTCTTTATTTACATATGATCTAAAATCAAACATCTTGCAAGCATTTATTGAAGCTTGGTGTGTTACAACAAATACCTTACTTACATCAGCCGGAGAACTATCAATATCTCTTTGGGATTTACATACCATTGGCGGTTTACCTATCAGAGGTTCTCCCTACGAAGAAGTTGTGACTGAAGCTATCGAACTCACATGTGTTAATGAGAAGAATGAAAGATTTACTCCTCGAGCTTGTGGATACCCTTTTACCGCCTTTAACCATCTTCAAGAAGGGGAGAGAAATGATCCAAAGGTCTCATTTAGCAAGTGGATTGAATTTTGGTGCAAGAGAGACTTGAGATATAAACCTGCTCCAGTAAGGAGGGAGAAAAAGTCTACCCGTTTGAAGTCAATGCACAATCCCACTGGAGCTATACCAGAAGTAGTTGCATGATCTAGCGCGGATAAGACGATGTTTGCTAATCTTGGGGTTCGACATGAAAAGAGAGAAGGCACGTATCTGGCGGCATTCTTATCTTGTTGGTTGTGTGCATTTGTATTTCCCTCTCAAGATGGCGATTTCATTAGACCCGAGACCTTTAAAACGGCAAGCATGATGACATATGGATGGAAATTCAACCTTGCAATCCCAGTTTTGGCAAGCATCTACTATGGTTTGAATAAGATCTCCAAGTCCTCGCAGCTCGAGCATATCAAAATCTCTTTTCCCATTCATTATGTATACGATTGGCTTGCTCACTACTTCAGGACACACCATGGGCTTCCAAAAGGACTATATGTTCCGTTGATGGTGGCGTATTCCGGGGAAGACGCTACAAGGTATTTGGATGATACAAATGCAAGAAAACATATCTATCAAGTGGATAATGCATCTTGGACTTCTACCATACCGGAGAGGTCCGAACATTTACTATTTTGAGGATATTGATAAAGCATCGAAACCGAAAGTCAATTATTTTATGAGTATCCATTTTAATTATGTCCCTTTTAGTGTGAGAACTCTTTCATTCTTGAACCATATAGTCCACATCGATTCAACCATCAATTTGAATTTTATCAGACTAGTCTTGGTAGTTTGGAAAATGACCTCCGTAGCACCTCATTAGAAGAAGGACTCAGATTTTGGCGAATTTGTGTGTCACATAATTCCACCAACACGAGGGAGACCTTTCCCCTGGCTATATCTACGGTAAAAAAACTATTTTTTTCAGAGTACAGATCCTGGTGGACAAGAGTACATGTGAGCTTTCTTGAAGATCATTTAGATCCTTTGGTGACTTTTGTTGGGCCAATCACTGCTGCGCCTTTAGAGATCACGCATCAAGATCATAAATAGGAGGAAAAACCTCCTACTTTAAAATCCAACGCGGTTGCATCACGTGACATCAAGGGACCTCCATATAAAGAAGTTCAAAAAAAGAAGGGACCTTCTCAAGCTTATCAAGTCAATGAGGGTTCCTTTCTATTAGGCACCATTGTCCCTACCTCCAACAAATGACCATCCCAAAATGAGAGTGATAGTAGTCATGGTGATCAAAACTTCAAGCGGGTGAAGCCATATTCAAATAATCAAGGAAACACTTATTTGGGTGTAGTCGAGATTACTGACAGTATTGGCAGTGCTTCAAGGGCTTTGATAGTCATTAAAGAGGTAATGCTTAGAACTTTCATATTGTCTTATGATACATAGGTAACTTCACTAACCATTTATCTTTTTTTTTCTATGCAGCCAAATGCTGATCATATTTTGATAGAGTCACACTAAAGCAAGTCACATGGTAGTAGTGAATCTCTGGCGGATCCGGACTCAAAGAAATCACTTCCAATATCTAAGTCGGACCTAGAGGTGACTTCTATTCCTAATCTTGGAGCAAAATCGGGGCCTAATTTTCACCAACGATTAGCACCAACAATGTCTTTCTTTGACGGAAGAAAGGTTGTCTTGACTCTTCGCAAGGATTTCATCTTGAGTGCTTGGGCTAAAATTCATGCCAAACTCTCCGACCTTACTGCAGACAATGCTTCTTCTCTTCAATTCAAGATCTAAGTGATTCTTGAGGAGATGGATGGAAAGGGTGTGGATATTTCCCCTCTAAAAGACCTATTGACGTCTTTCTTTAAGCTTTCCACTTCATATTACCAGGCACAATCAACTCTTTCAAATAAGGTTGTGGACGTTGAAAAATCAGAGCCATTTTTAAAAACCAAGGAACATATTGATATTGTCTTGTCTGAAAAGGGGAGAAGGTCGAGGAACTGTCTGTCACCAGTCAATCTCTCAAAAAGGCCAAGGAAAAGGTGAGACAATTAAGATCTCTCTGAGATGCTGCCAAGAAAGAGGTTGAAGAGATTGAATCTAGAGTCTCATTTGCTAAAGAGGAGAACCGTAGACGTTCTCATGTTTCCTTGGCGACTGCTGATGACTTGGCCGACGTGGAGACGAAGAAATAACACTTAGTGGCCACCCTTAAAGACTTGGTCAATTACAAGTTGTGTTTGGATTAGCCTATATAGAGTATTTTATTTGCCTCTTATGTTTTTCTTGCATTTGGTTAACTAGCGGCTATTCTTGAAAATGAAAACTCCATCTGGTTTATTTTATATTGCACGTTTTCATTGATGTTTCCTTTTTTTTTGATTAATATCAATAGTTGCTTGCTTAGCACGATACATTGATGTCTAAGTAATAGAACTTGGCTTTCTTTAAAACATCGTTGTCGTTCATGTCTTGAAGTTCTCTGTATTTGAAGATACATCCTCCTTTTTCTTTGAAGATAATATTGTTCATCACCTTTGTAGCTTTGCGGTAGGAAGTACATATCTCAATGAGAGAACGTCAAAAATATGAGCCATTTGATTTCATAGAAATTAAACTTTGAAATCTAACACATATCCTATATCCTCAATCAAGCACCTTCAGAATCATCCCAGATAATATTTTGAAACCAACTTTATCTTGCACCATGCTGTCAATTTCAGATTTGCATTGTCTCATAAAAAAAATCGTACCTTGGCGTAAAAATATCGAAATTATGAACCGTTTGATTTCTTGAAACTAGACTTCAAAATCTAAGACATACCCAAAATTCGAAATCAAACACTTTCAAAATCGTACCAGATATTATTTTGTAACTAACTTTACATTCCGATATGTTGATGGTTTCAGATTTGCACAATTTCACCAAACTATTTGTATCTTGGAGTAGAAATGTAGAAATCATGAACTGCTTGATTTTTAGAAAACTAGACTTTAAGATCTAAGACATGTCTAAAATTTGGAATCAAACACTTTCAGAATTATACTAGATATTATATTGAAACTAACTTTATATTTCGACATGTTGATGGTTTCAGATTTGTGCAGCTTCACCAAAAAATTTGTATCTTAGTGTAGAAACGTCAAAATCATGAACCTCTTAATTTTTCGGAAAATACTTCAAGATCTAAGACATATCCAAATTTAGAATCAAACATTTTCTGAATCGCACTTGATATTATTTTGAAACTAACATTCCATTCTGACGTGTTGACAGTTTCGGATTTGCGCGGCTTCACCAAAATATTTGTATCTTAGTGTAGGAACATCGAAATCATAAACGGTTTGATTTTTATGGAAACCAACTTCAAAATATAAACCATATACAAATTGCAAGATTTAATACCTTAAGGATAGTTTCAAATAATATTTCAAAGTCAACGTAAAATTCTGATATGCTGATGATTTCAAACTTGCGCGACTGCACAAAAACTTTTATATCTTGGTATGGAAGCCTCGGGATCACAAGGCGTTTTTCTTGCTATCACTAGAAATGCAAGAGCTCTATTTTCACAAATATCTTGGGTTCAAGATTCACTGAATTTGAAACGTTGTCCCAAGTAGTCTTCCTTCTTATATTTGTGTTCCTTTTTGTTTTTTATGCCTCTCTGCTTTTCCCTTTTTAGGGCAGAGAGCGGACTTGGAGACCAACAAACTTGAAGTTTTGGCGAACATGAAGACATAGAGAATCCCCAGACATCAATGCAAATACTTGAAATCCTCCTAAAATCGTCCCATCGAAGATACCAATTTACAATGGAGGGTTGCCCCCTTTGAGATCCGAAGTTCAACAAGAGAATGGCATTTCAGCTAGATTTTACATTTCTTCATACTTCACTCGGACAACAATTGGGCCAATATGTATCTTTTAAACTTATGCGACTGAACTTAGAATGAAACTTTAAGCTTCTTATGTACTTCGGTGAAGAGGATCAATTCATACCGTAGTTCAGAATGAGTGAGTTTTTTTTATGTCCTAACTTTTGCCCAGGTCGCCTCTTTCAAGGTTTTCAACCTAGCGGACTTCTTTTTTTGTTGTTGGGCCGTACACAGTTTTTACTCTTGCTGGCTAGTAGTAACATGCAGTTTATGCTCTATCGTTAAGGAGCATAGAGATTTGCAATTTAAGCTCGTATTTTGAGGAGCTTTGCAACTTGAAGATTTTGCTCAAATTTGAAGAGCTTCTGACATGCAGTTTAGGCTCATGCAACTAGGAGCATAGAAACTTCAAGGATAATACTTCTTCAAAAACTTGCCATTGATGGGACCAATTCTCAAGCCATCTGCATCAGCCAGCTTGTAGGCTCCACTTGAGTAAGCTTCGTATGACAAGGACTTGATCTCCTACTTGAAAGGATCTCGGGAGAGCTATTTTATTGAAGGTGCGAGACAATCGAGCTTGATAACATTCAAGACTCTGTTGAGCTTCCAACCTCTTCTGATCAAGAGCCTCCAACTCTGCTAATCGAAGTCCTGCATTTTCTTCATCTGTGATCCCTTCTTGAATAGCTATTTGTAATGAAGATATTTGACGTTCGAGTGGCACAACGACTTTGACTCCATAGACAAGTGAATAAGGGGTCGCAGTGTATGGTGAGTTGTCCTATATACCCACAAAGTTTCTTCCATACGGTCATGCCAATCTCGTTTGGATTTGGAGACGAATTTCTTTAACAAGTTGCATAGAGTCTTATTGAATGCCTCAGCTAGACCATTGGAGACAACATTGTTCATAGAAGAGTTATGTTGCTTGAAATTAAAGAGATCACAAATCTTGTTCATCAACCTATTGTCTAATGGATTTCCATTATCCGTTATTACGTAACGAGGAATGCCAAAGCAATACATTATGTTTACTCGATTGAAACTCACAACATTTTCCTTATTTACTATCTTAAGAGCAACAACTTCAGCCCATTTTGAGAAGTAGCCAGTTGCATCCAAGATGTATAAGTCTCCACCAGAGGATTTTGTCAATGGTCCAACAACATCCAGTCCCCAAGCGTCAAATGGCCATGATGCAACAGTCGGATATAATACTCCAGGAGGCTGATGAATAAAATTTTCATGGAATTGGCAAGCCTTGCATCTTCGAGTGTAGTCCAAGCATTCTTTTACCATCGTTGGCCAATAATATCCCATCCTTTTTATATGGAAGTGAAGCTTTGGTCCAGACTGGTGTGGCCCAAATACCCCAGAATGTACTTCTCGCAAAGCTTGGACTGCTTCATCTTCCCCTAAGCACCGCAAGAGTACTCCCTCTAATGATCTTATGTATAAAGTATCTTTGTAGTAAAATAAACGAGGTGCACGACAACGGATTGCAGTCCATCTCCTCGGATTTTCTAGAAGTATACCATAAATTAAATAGTCGATAATGGGTTGTCGCCATTCTTCCTTCTCAGCTTCAGAAGCCGTGACCAGATGCTCAAGTTCATTTTCTTCACTTTCCCCCCTCATTTGGTGGCAGTACTACCCATTTTAGGCAGATAGTAACTTGCGCTTGATCAGCCTTCTTGTTTTCTTTCCTAGGTACATGTTGAATAATCACTTCACCAATCCATCCCATCAATTTCTTAGCATAATTATGATAATGGCATAGTTCAGGTTTATTGACATCGTAACTACCTAAAAGCTGATTGACAACTAATTGGGAGTCACCAAAGACTTGTAATTACAACTGCTTCATATCGATAGCTATTTCAAGCCCAAGTATTAATGATTGATATCAGAAACATTATTGGAACAGAGTTGTATCAAAGTAAAGGAGTAGGGCAAAACTTCCCCTTGAGAAGTGACAAATACAATGCCAGTACCAGCTCATCCATGATGTGTAGCACCATCAAAGTACATCTTCCATGGAGGTTGTACTTCAACAACCATTGCGTCTTCATCAGGTAATTCATCAGTTAGTTCTCAATCATCAGGTATCAGGTGATCTGCCAAGAAGTCTGCCAATGCTTGTCCTTTTACAGCCTTTCGAGGAATGTACACAATCTCGAATTGTTGAAATTAGAGGTACCATCTTGCTAGTCTATTGCTAAGGATTGGTTTTGATATTACAGACTTGATGGGATTTTCCCTAGGAACAAGGCGAATGACATGAGCTTGAAAGTAGTGCTTCAACTTTTGAATTGAGAAGACTAGGGCCAAACATAACTTTTCGATTCGCGAATATATTCAGCTCATTTTGTGTCATCATCCTGCTCAAGTAGTAAAGGAAAGTTTATTTCCCCTCACTATTTTCTTGAGATAACAGTGCTCCAACAGACCTTTCTTGTGCCGAAATGTATAGTATCAATGGCTTTCCAGGTATAGGGGCTGCTAAAACTGGAGGCTTCATCAAGTAAGTTTTAATACTTTCAAAGGCATTGCTACAATCTTGGTCCCACTTGAAAGGAACGCCTTTCTTCATGAGGAAACTGAATGGTTAGCACCTCCCAACTAGGTTTGAGATGAATCTCCTAAGGTATGCTAGATGAATATCCTGAGGCTCAAGCATTTTCAAAATTGCATCTACTTTGGCTTGATCCATTTCGATCCCTCGATGCCGGACAATAAAACCAAAGAACTTTCCAGATATAACTCCAAAGGGGCATTTCAATGGATTCATCCTAAGTTGGTACCTCCGGAGCAACTCAAACACCATTCTCAGGTCTTTCAAGTGGTCGCTCTTCTTTCTTAATTTTACCACCAAGTCGTTAACATAGAATTCAACATTCTTGTGGAGAAGGTCATCAAAGATATTTTGAATAGCTCTTTGTTAAGTAGCACCAGTGTTCTTCAAGCCAAAAGGCATTACCTTGTAGCAATAAATACCCTTTGGGGTACGGAATGCAGTAAGCTCTTCATCTTTTGGCGCCATGCAAATTTGGTTATAGCCCGAAGAACCATCCATGAATAATATTGCCTCATAGCCAGTGATACCGTCAAGCATAAGCTCTGGAATAGGAAGCGGAAATTCATACTTAGGGAATGCATTTTTGAGATCCCCTAAAGTCGACACACACTCGAATTTGGCCATTCTTCTTCCTTACAGGGACAATACTCGAAATCCATGTTGAGTATTTAGCTTCACGAATAAAGCCAACTTTAATGAGTTTGTTAAATTTGATTTCAATTAGGGGAACCAAGTCCGGCCTAAAGCGCCTTTGAGCTTGCTTAACAGGACGAACGCCATTCTTGACTGCGAGGTAATAGACTGCTACTTTCAGGTCCAAGCCAGACATCTCTTTGTAACTCCAAGAAAAGACATCCCTGAACTTCTTGAGTAACTCAACATAAGTTCTTTATTCATCAACTTCTAGTAAAGAACTTAGGTAGGTAGGTCTTGGCTCTTCATCAGTACCAAGATTAACTTCTTTTAAGGCATCAACTGTTGTCTTCACCCATTCTTCAAGTTCAGGTGGAGCATCTTTTGCATCTTCATCTTCTTAAGGGTCCCCATCGTTGAAGGATATGTGATAACATGGTGAAACATGATCCAATTTCTTATCATCCTCTATTAGAGGCGAAATACCATTCTCGTCTTGTGTAGTAACATGATACGAAGAAGCCACACTTTCTTCGTCTTTGTCACATTCCTCAGTGTAGACCATAGTATATGGCTTGACCTTCAGTACTTCTTTACATGAAACCACAAGTTGTTTGTTGCCTCATTCTAGAAGGAACCAAACTTTGGAAATCCTTAGAGATCTTCTGGATTCTAGGCGAAACGGGTGTTCTTATGCTTTGATAATTTCTCTGGAACTTGTTCCCCTTCTTTAATAGACCCAATCTTTCAAATATGAAAGTCCTCACAGTTGAGTTTCGAAGTCGATCAAAGACAGAAGGCCTGTTAGAAGTGGCTGATTCATCTTCTATAGTGATATAATTGTTGATCACCCTCCTTATGGAGATGCACACTGGTGACAGTTTCTTGTATCCCAAACCTTCATGTGGTTGCTTCGTAGCAGCTATTGATGGGAGCTTCCCTAACTTTGATAGCTCATTGGGATTGTATCCAGCTTTTTCAAATAGACTCTAGGCATTAGGATCAATACCTTCATCTATTCGCTTTGTAGGGACTGCCACATTCTTCAAATGATTTTGGGCCACAAACCCTGCAAGTGACATTGAGGACAACTTTATTGCCTCATTCATTTGACCGGAAGAGTTAACCCCTTTAGCATATTAGTTAGGATATTAGATGATTCACCTTCATCTTTCTTATTTATAGGGTCATATTGGAGCCAAGAGTAACTTTCTTGCCATAAGACACAATATCCCCTCTAAAAGATTTATTCGAGTTAGGTTGTACCTCCTCAGTAATAGCTTTGGCTTTACTAGCAGTCACTTAATTTTTTTTTGTCGTGGGCTCGTCATTCTTGCTTTTCATGACATCATTAACTTTTAGCTCCTTCACAATACGGTTCTTCAAGTAGAACTTTGCATCAGCGAAGTGTGACTCATCTTCAGTTAATGGATCGTCATCAGAAACTATCTTCTTCTCAACTTCTCCCTCATAGTACTTCAAATATTGATGGTAGGTAGATGGAACCACTTTATTCTCATGTATCCAAGGCCTTCCAAGCAAAACATTGTATGAAGTCTTTACATCGATCACATGCAACCATACATTTGATTGCATATCTTCAATGGTGATCCCCAACCTGATCGCGCCTATGGCTCTTTTCCCCCCTTGGTTGTATCTTTGAATCATCACACGACTTTCCAAGAGTTTGTTTATGGGAATACCAAGTTCTTTACCAATGCGAATTGGTAAGAGGTTCACTGAGGGTCCTCCATTAACCAAGATTCGATTTACGCTTTCATCGCGCATATAGCCAACCAGGTATAATTGGCAGTTATGAGGAGTGTCACCTAGTAGAAGACCGTCAATCATGAACGTAACTTTTTCCTCACAAGCAATAACTTCTTGAGGAATGGACTCGATGAGCTTTTTTGAAGATGGTGCCAATGGTAGTTCATCACTCTTTTCTTCCCCTTTGTCAGCATGGAAACAAGAGGCATCAATATCCTCATGGAAAATCTTGTACGAAGACAACTTGGTTAGAAATCATCCAAGGTCATTGGATGTCGTGGATTTTGAGGGTGGTGCACCTCCACTTTTGCTTACTTCAAATGCTTAACTGGATTTTGTCTCCTTGGTCTTTTCGCCATCATTTTCCTTGTTGGTTGTTCTATTGATTATTTTTGTGGGCTTATTTTGTGGCGCCTACAATGAGTCACCAACGTCCAAACATCATCATCATGGTGATCTACTTAGACATTGTTATTCTCCAGTAATTCTTCATCTTCGATTTCTTTTAAACTGCATAACTCATCTATGCTGAATGAGCCAAAGGTTATAGAGACTTGGTTCGCACTTGCCTTCTAATCTTCAAGCACGATCTTCTTTTCACGGGCCAAGTCCATAACTTTGTCCTTAAAGACAAAGCACTTCTCAAGAGGATGACTCACAAGTCGATGATATTTGCAGTAATTTGGGTCATCAATTTTCCCTGCTTTATTTGGTCGCTTCATCTCTGGAAGCTCAACGAGCTTTAACTCGAGAAGCTCTTCAAAAATTACAGGCACATCAGAATCTAGAAATGGGTAATCCTTCTCTTGCATTTCTTTTCGAGTCAACTTTTCACTTGGCTTATCTTGAAAAGAAGTGGATTTCATACTCTGTTTCTTCCTCACCTTTGTTGTGAACTTCACAAGTGATGTGTTGACATTCATAGCTTCTTTCTTTCCAGATTTGGGTATGAACTTGCTCCATTTCCTGACTTCTTGCTTGTCGTTCCCTTTGCAAGGTTCACAGATATGCAACCTTTTATTTCCAGCGAAGGCCATGCTCAATTCTATGTCATGGGCACGAGTTGCAAGTTCTTCAAATGTGCTAGGCTTGATACCTTGTAAGATGTAGAGGAGTCCCCAGTTCATGACTTGGATGCACATCTCTATGCCAGAAGCTTCACTAAGCCTGTCTTTGCAGTTGAGGTTTGATTCCTCCAACGATTGATAAAGTCAATAACTGGTTCACCCTTTCGTGGGCGAGTATTTCTATGTTCTATCATACTCACAGTACGCCTCGTGCTATAAAAGCGATTGAGGAACTCTTGCTCTAGTTGATCCCAGCTATCAATAGATCCAACTTCGAGGTCTATGTACCAATCAAAGCATTTACTTTTAGTGAGCGAACAAACTACTTGACGAGGTAATCTCCATAAGTCCCAGCATTGTTGCACGTCTCAACGAAGTGCGCCACATGTTGCTTTAGATTGCCTTTGCCATCAAATTGTTGAAAGTTTGGAGGTTGATAGCCAACAAGCATCTTCAACATATCGATCCTTGAAGTGTACGGCTTCGTGTAGGTAAGGGAGGACTTAAAAGTAACTTCATATTTATTTTTGATAGTCCCTTCAATGAACTCCTTTAGTTGATCGATTGGAATCATCCCTTCAGATGAGACAAGGATAGCTTTAGCGGATACTACTTGTCTTGGAGGAGAATCACTCTCTGGAACTTATGGGAGCTTGCCAGGTGCATGGGTGGATTCTTCTTCCATCAAGATCCCCACCCTATCTGTTAGCTTGTCAATTCTAGCATCTTGATTTTGCATGCACTTGGTCAAGCTAGCGATTGCTTCCGTCAAGTTTGCCAATTGCTCCTCCACAGATGAAGAGTTTGTCACCACAACTTTCATAATTGTTGTGGATGATGGAGAGTAGCATGGATTGTCACAAATATTGATCCTTGATTGGCTCACGCCATGTGGTGTAAGTGGGGAGGATCTATCAGTTGAAATATCATCATCTTCCTTCGCAGCAGAGTTCTTGGATTCGGAGAGGTCAAGCAGAGCTAGAGTTTTCTTGATCTTTTCAGCAATATTGCTTCCTCCTTCAGGTGTATTTGTAGAAGATCTTGCTCCTTTTGAGAATGAAGATCCGAAAATAAGGTTTGATATGGACGACACTTGGGGTGCTTGTTGTCCTAATGATCTTACTTTTCTCCTCGTAACTGGTCCAAAGCTTCCAAAGGTAACATCAGGGATGTTTTCCACATCTGCATAGAACCTGGAATTAGTAGCCTTGGTGGAAGTTGATTTGGAGTTGATTTTCTTTGAACCCATCCGATGTTCTTGAACTTTGTTGATTGAAAAGTTGAGATGAGAGGTAGAGATTGTCCCACTGGGCATGCCAGAATTTGTAGACAATAAATTTGCGTCAAGAAACATAATCGAGACCGAAATATATTACAACAATCGTAGTATTAGATTTCAAGTAATATGAGTGTACAATCTCTATGAATTCTCTGATTCTTCTTTTCAATAGTAAGTAAATTCAAGGGCCTTTGAGCTTGATCTTGAATCTATATTTATTGTCACGAACGATGATCTTGAATTCAGCTAGCGCAAATTTTAATTTGAACTTGTACTCCTTGAAACTTGATTTATTTTTTGTTCTTGAACTTGAACTTGAACTTGATTACTTGAAGCTTGAAACTTGTAGATAAATTTGCAGCGTTTGATCCATGAGCTCTCTCTCGCTTCTTATTAAAACTTTTGATGTCCTTTTCTGGGTTATGAAGACCCCTATTTATAGTTGTGGGAGGGAAGAGTTATGATAAGAACAAACTCTTTCTGACCAATCAAATTGAAGTGTAATAAGACCGTATTTGATTGGCCAGAACATGTCACTTGCACACGTGGCATGATTGTATTAGTCTTTTAATGTGACTTGGCCTGCCTTGTCATTTTGACATATGGCATGATCATATTGGCTCTTTCGTTTGACTTGGAATGCCATGCCATTTCATGTATGGCACCAAACTGGGCCTCTAAGAAGATGATATCATGGGTCTAATGAAATGGGCTCATTATTTGTAGCCCAATTAAGTGAGCTAGCCTAACAGATCCAGACTTAATTATTTAATCTATATATATATTGGACTAGTATAATTAATCCAATTATAATTGCCCATAATAAGTATTTAGACTAATATGTTTTGAAATTAAAATATAATCCAAATAACTTTATGAATTTAAATCCGATAAAATTTAGATACCTACAAATATCATAATAAAATGAATGCACCGGATGCAACCCCTCTAAGCAAAACATGACGTGACATCTCTGGCCACCACTGAATTTTGTAGTGGGGTTCACCAAAATTATAGCTAGAGAATAAAAATCCTAACCTATTAGTTCGTCACGAGGAACTCCTATCTCTGTGATCAGAAACAATGACGAATATCGAAGCCATGAGCATAAAAGTACTTAGTAAGGGGATGCTTGGTAGGATGTATTAGGAAAATAATATATGTATTAGTTTTGGTATTACTAATTCTTTGTATGGTAGTATTTTTCAACTTATGTATAACTAATACCTGCAGTAGTTATACATCTTATTCAGTACTATTCTTATATATTGCAAACCATGGTATTTGCAATATCATAATTTTTAATGCATGAATAAACATGTATAATGTAATGACCCGACTAGTCATTTTGAGTTCTAGCATTTAGTTTCGTGATTCGAAATCGCGAGTAAGTTCATTTGATGTATTATGACCGGCGCAAAGTGTTATGGGTATGCCTTCACATGTTCTTACTGAGCTACCAGTTTTGGGCATGTCTTCACATGTTCAGGTATCAATTTTGAGCATGATTACTTCATGTTCCTGTTTAGTGCACCAGTCACATTCCTATTTTGCGTGTGGATATGGACTCATCCCTCTAGAGTGACCTCCCATGTTTCTCTCTGGGTAGGGTACACGCAGTTTTTGAGATTGACAGGTTTTCCAATTTGATTGTGATACCATTTGATGAGTTTGAGCATAAAAGTGGAAGCTTTGTTTTGTTTAAGTGAATCCATTATGCCTATTCAATCATTTTTATATCTTATATTCATGCATATCATATATATATATATATATATATATATAT
>AWOL01S0007246.1:0-51432 GCA_000715115.1 Nicotiana otophora
ATTGATCCTTGATTGGCATATATATATTATTTTGTAATGATCCCATCGGTCATTTTGAGTTCTAGGTCATTTGAGAGCTCATAGGTTTGACTGGAAGTTGATTTCGGTATTATCGGACTCCTATTTTGGTTTTGAGACCTTGGATAAGTCCTAATGGTTAATATGAACTTCTGCAAAAAGTTTGGTTATAATCCGGAATGTCTAAGTATGATTCGGACGTATTCCACAAAGTTGGAACGTTTTAAAGTTAAAAGAATGATTTGATATTCGATTCTTGATTTTGTTGTTGTTGTTTATGTTTGGAGCCATTGGAAAAGTTTGTAGATAGTACATGTTCTGGCTAGTATGATTGAGCGGCGTCTCGAGGGGCTCGAGTGAGTTTTAGGGTGGCTTTCGTGCCATTTTGGACCAAGTTAGAATTACTGGTTTTTGCTGGTGTCAGATGTGCATCACGTTCACAAGGGTAGTCTAGCATTCGCGAAGTAAAGAATGGACTGGGGACTTTATTCTTCGCGCTCGCTGGAGGGAGACCGCGTATGAGAAGGATGTTTGGGAGTTGGGAGACTTTGTTCTCCACGATCGCGGAAGATCCATTGTGTTCACAAAAGGTGTTAGTGGCCTGGAGAGTTGGTCTTTGTGGACACGACATGGCGGTCGATTTCGCGTAAGTTGCTGGCCAGTGTGCTCTGTGTTCACGGTTTGGGCGTCGTATTTGTGATGAAGGACTGGAGTTTCAGCGGTGATTATGCTTCGCATTTGCAAGGTGTAGGCCGCGAACGCAATGAAGGAATTTCAGTCAGGGGTAATTTAAGTCCAGATTTTCGGGAAGAGGCTCATTTCACTATTTTTGACTTGGGGAGCACGAGATGAGAAAAACTTTAAGAGGGATTTCATTGCCACTTTGAGGTAAGTGATTTCTACTTATAATTGATTATATATCAATATGTTTCATGGATTTCTACACCTAAAAAATGCAATTTTAAAGTGAAATTTGGGATTTTTTACTACACTTTATGAGAGTATATTTTGGGAATTTGACCATCCATTTGGACCCTAATTTGGAAACTAATTATATATTTAAACTCGGCAGGTTATGAGTCATCGAGATTTGGTATTTGTTTCAGATTTTGGGCACGAGGGCCCGGGATGACTTTTGTTGACTTTTTAGAAATTTATCAAAGATCGAAACTTTATTGATTGGGATTGATTCCTATAGTATTGTTTGACTTCCTTGGATGATATTTGTCTTGGATTTGCGTGATTAGAGGGCTAAAACAAGGTTTGACATGATTTTAGGTTGAAGACTAGCCCGAATGAAGTATGTGTCTTGCCTAACTTTGATTTGAGGAATTTGTTTCTAATAAATAATATTATTTGCTACATGCGGGGTTGACGTGCATGCAAAGTGACAAGAGTATGTGTGTGTACCGAGTTTCTCCATGCTCGGGGTAGTCTTTAGGTTGTATCATACCTTATTTTTGATATTGTTCCTCCTTCTATCATGTTGTATATGTTTGTATGACTATGCAAACTCCTTGAACTATTTTAGAGATCATGTGTAAGTTTTGATTTCCTGTTTAAATATGATACTCGTTATTGTATGGTGTACCCACCTAATCTTAGCTGTAGTCATACGCTTCGCACATGAATAGACCTTAGCATGCTACTTTCCTCAGTCCATGAGTATGTGATTTGATATCATTGTTCGTATTTGTGTATTCGTGTATATTCTTTCTGTGTGATGGACTGGATTGACAACATGTGAATGGTCTGTGCGGGTTGAGTTATTACAGAACGTGAGTGGTCCATATGAGTTGAGTTATTATACCGCATGAGTTGTCTGTGATATTGTTATGATTATGGTACATGAGTTATCCGTCAACGTATGGATAAGAGGTCATCCCCATAGGGTTGTCCTCTTATTTTTCTCTCTTGACGACGTACACGCAGATTGTGAAAAATTGATCAATGTTTGGACTTTGTATATCTTCTTTATATGCAAACTCCTTGGACTTATACATCATTTTGATTGCATATCTTCTTTATATGCTAGCTCCGAAATTTATACATGCCTTTCATGCATATCTTTTCTATATGCAGTTGTTGACAAGTATTTGATATGAGATGCATATCTTCTCTATATGCTGCTTTGATTGATGAAATGATTTACGTTACATATATTCTCTATATGTCAATCTGTGTAATTTAACTTTTTTATTCACGCATATCTTCTCTATATACAACTGCTGACGGATTATTTGATATCAAATGTATATCTTCTCTACATGCTGAGCTATAATAGGTTTACCATACTTGTGCATATCTTCTCTATATGCTGAGCTATAGTTGGTTTACAATACTTGTGCATGCATATCTTCTCCATATGATGAACTGTAGTTAGTTTACGATACTTGCGCATATCTTCTCTATTATGCTGAGTTGTAGTTGGTTTAAAATACTTATACATATATTCTCTATATGTTGAACTGTAGTTGATTTACAATACTTGTGCACATCTTCTCTATATGCATTGATGGCCTTACTTATACTTCATATTTAGATTTCAGTATTGTTGCTGTGTACATGTATATTCAAAGACTCTATAGATTTGATAAGTGAGTATCATTGGTAATTCTCACCGTTACCTTTCTGAGGTTAGTTATGATACTTACTAAGTACATAGGGTCGCTTGTACTCGTACTATACTTCTGTATCTTGCGTGTAGATCTTGGAGCTGAGCTGCTATGGATGGCGAAGTCTAGCATTGCAGATGTACTAGCGCTCCAGATACAAGCTACCACTTGTTCATGGTATTCTAGTACTTATACTTCTATTTCTGTATATTCAAACAGATGTTGTATTTTCTTTATACCAGTATTATAAATCTAAATCTTACTGGCTCATGACATGTACTACTAGTCCTTGGGGTAGTTCTATTGGTTTTCGTATTTTTATAATAGTACTATTTATTAGATGATTTCCAGTATGGATTGTGGCTTATGGTAGTGACTTATCTAGCAAGATGGGTCAGATTCCATCATGACTTGATGGGATTTTAAGTCGTGATAGTTTGATATCAGATCTCTAGGTTCATAGGTTCTACGAGTTATGAGTAAGGGTCAAGTAGAGTCTTGCGGATCGGTATGATAGTATCTACACTTATCTTTGAGAAGCTACAGGGCATTCAGGAAAACATCTCTTTCTTTCTCATCCTTATCGTGCGAACTTGTTTCGGCTTGAAGCCTAGATCTTCAGTTTCTTTCTCTTTGATTCATATGCGATGTGGAGTACTCGGTATCAGTTGTGCACCGACTGCTTGTGATTTCGTGGATGAGGTCTAAGATGTGTTTCTGTGTTGTGAAGGTAGGCTAGTCTAAAGGATTTGTGGCCAGATTTTGATCGCATCATTGGCTCGGTGGGTTCAGTTATGTGAGCATGGGATTTTGGGATCTTATGTCTGGTAGTATCCCTAATGAGGGAATTAATGGCTCAATGAGGGGAAAGATAGCTATGTGATTGAGGACTATGCATAGATAGTATGGATGTAAGGAGAAGGATTTGCTTGAGATGCAGAAGGTAATATGGATATTTGATTATCATCCTGATATACAATACAATCTTGAATTGGGAGTGTATAGATGGACATTTCAGTTTTCATTTGTGGAATAAAGTGGATTGTTATAAATTGTTGACGAGTGTTGACTCGAAAAGATTAATTGATTGCATAATGGTTTTAATCATGGTAAGATCATGTGAAGATGTCAATTTAATGCTAAGCGGGAGGGTTATCTCTTGTGAGAAGGGTTGAAGTTGTACTGTTCTTATGAGGCTCCTATGAAGAGATTATCTTTATCTAGTGGAATGTATGTACTACAGCCAGAGTTCAGATTGCTTGAGGAAGTTGGCACGACCTCCTTAAGGATGAGTAAGCATTGAAAGATAATTCAAAGTGTGTTTTGACTAGTGTTATATGAGCTAATGATAATTCAGCCGAGCAATAGTGCGAAACCATGACAGTTAAGAAAGAGGAGAATTGTGAGATGATGTGTTTGTGGCGTTAAGCCAAGTGGGGAAGTCTACCATCAACTATTAGGTCATATGGGCATGTGTTGCTATAGTTCCTGAACTTGGATATATGTGTGGATTGGATATGGTTTGAGTATGGTGTCATCAAGGATGATTTAGGCAAAGAATTTGTTGGATGCATTAATGTAATATAATTTATTGACATAGTAAGGTTGTGGAATGACTCAGGTTTGATACTCGTTGTGGTTATAGTGTGCAAGGAAAAAGGATTTACTCGGTTTCTTGAGGATGAGGTTGCTTCTTAAAGTATTTATGTGCTAATTGAGCACAAGTTGTTCAGTGTGTATTGGCTATGCATCGAAGATTAGAGTAGTGTGGGTGACTCTTGAGAAAGGCTCTAGTGGGTTTAAGTTCCAGGAGGTGGTACTTAAGGATTTGCCGGATTTTGTTGTATGGCTAAAGATTTGAGATTTGCATTGGATTGTGCCTGAGACTTATAATTGTTCTATATATCATTATTGATTCATTTCATTATTAGAAAGATGAAAGGAACAACTTCAGATTCATTAAAGGTCTATTTGGGCGAGCATTTCGGTTTGAGGTACTTTTGGTGGCCTACGAAACTTGGTCGATTTAGAGAGATTTAGTTCTGTTGGCTTTGTTATGTCAAAATGGGTTTTGAAGAGTTCATGATTGTTTTGACCATGACTTGAGGCTGATGTCTTCTACGTGTATGCAAAGTTTGTCTTGTTTTGTGATTCTCTCCTGAATTGAGTTAAGTGGGGTTTCTAGTCGATGAAGTGGGAGGAGGACCATTCTATTTGTGATTCAGAGTTGATAACGGGATTATCGTATTTTCGTATTGTAGTTTGATAGATGCGGTGAGCTGCGTGGGATTAAGATTTCATGGACAAGGTTGCGGTTCAGTTTTAAAAAGAAGGTCTTGAGTTTCGTACAGTATGAGAAATTTCAGATGTTTAAGAGAATGCTAGCATTATCTTGTGTCGTCTGAGAATGGTGTGTTGTAGAAGACACCATGTGTATTGATTGCGGATGCTTGACTAGTACTATAGAATTAGCATAGTTGGCAACCTTTAATGTTCAGGTTTTGCTACTCGACGCAGAGGATTTATGGGAGTATTTCTCTTGAGGTGATTGTTTATACATCATATGGCAGTCAATTAAGTGCGAGAGTTAGAGATCAAGTATGGAGATTATTGTATTCTTGAGATTTTGTGAGTGGATCTTCTTAGCGGTAGACTATCCCTTCTGTTGTAGAATGTGAACATGTGTTAAGGGTTAGACAACTGATAACATATGTTATGGATAGGCCATTGTGGCTCTTTGGAGGCGATTTTCTCATTTTGGAATAGTTTGAATTGGTTTGGGGCATATTGGTAGGTATAATGAGAATGTGTATTCTGCACTAGATTGGATTAATTTACTCAGCACAATATTTGCTATGGGTGTGTCACTGGGTAGAGTTGATCTTAATCATGCCCTGATCTATTCCATGTGTTACTCTCTTATGCTATGACGGGTTGTGGGACTACTTGATTATTTATACTCATGTTATGATCCTGTGTAGGCCTTGTGGCGATATATGAGCGAGATATCTCTTGAAATGTTGATTTGCCGATTCGCCTTAGTCGTGCTTACCTTTTCCCGTGGTGTATTATGCTATTTGTCTTCCCATGGTTATGGTTATGCACAATATATTCTTGTTGTTGATACACATGTGTTTGGTGAGTACGAGAATAATGGCTTATGGGTATTCCCATATGGATTGGTAATGTTAGATTAGGATGCACGCCGCGACATTGTTATGTTAGGATACGATTCATTCTGTGTCTTTTTTGTATCACCCTTGTGGGATTTATTCATAGCATTGTGCTTTTGTGGTTTTATTTGTTAAACTTGTTGGATAGCTCTCTTATCTCTTTTCATTATTGATCACACTCGACTTGTTGTCTGTGTGGTGCACGCATTACATCGTATGTGGTTCTAGGTGGCATTTAGTGTGGCATGTCAGTTGAGCAGCTTGCACTGAGTGTACGAGGTTATTGGACCTGGAATTAGTGCAATCGAATTTGGATAAGGTATGTTTGGAAGAAGAATGTAATTAGACTGCTCAGAATTTGGTAATGGTTCTTGTCGGGCGAGAGAACTCCATGACATGTTGAGTTGATGGGTGGCTATAAGTTTCTAAACATTTATTTTATCATTAGTAGTCTTGCAAAGGTTTGGAACAAGGTTTTATTTTATATGAGGTATATTACCGGTACCGGGTTTGGTAATGAGCAGCTATTATGGTCAGAAGTTATTGCTATGAGTATATGAGTTATGCGGTACATCGTGTGGTTATATATTGGGAATATATTTTTATGGCTTGATACAACTTGTTGAGATTGATACATTGTATATATACAAGAATTGGATCTTAGAGGGAGTTCCGAAAATTGGAATTTGGTTCTAAGGATCGTAAGTTAAGGTTAAAGGAAGAATCTCCTGTCAGGATTGTGTTAGTAGGCTTATATGGATTGATGTGACATGAGATCACTCATAGGTGTGTGTATGATGAGCTTATACAATGATTTGGTGTCTTTGGAACAACTCTTGGCACATTCGAGGATGAACGTATATTTAAGTGGCGGAGAATGTAACGACTTGATCTATCATTTTGAGTTCTAGCAGTTTGTTCTGTTCTTTGAGAGTTTAAGTAGCTTCATATGATGTATTACAACTTGTGTGTATGGTTGGTTTTGATGTTCGATAGGTTGAGGTTGATTTGGTAAAGTGATTCTCAATTTGGAAGCTTTAAGTTGGAAGAGTTGACCAATATTTGACTTTTGAGTAAAAGACCTAGGAATCGAGATTTGATTGTCTCACTAGGTTTGTATTATGATTTTGGACTTGGGCGTTTCTTCAGATTTGAATTTAGGTGTTCCTAGAAGGTTTTGGCTCTATTTGTCAAAAGTTGGCAATTTAAAGAATTGGATATCGAACTCCTATTTTGGTTTTGAAACCTTGGATAGGTCCTAATGGTCGATATGAACTTGTGTAAAAAGTTTGGTTGTAATCCGGAATGTCTAAGTGTTATTCGGAAGCCTTCAACGAAGTTGCAATGTTTGAAACTTAAGAGAATGAATTAATCTTCGATTCTTGGTTGTGTTGTTGTTTTTGATATTTTGAGCCTTTGGATAAGTTCGTGGATGGTATATGGACTTGTTAATATGATTGGAGGGGGTCCTGAGGGGTTCGGGTGTCAGTATGGCTTCTATCCGTTTCGGACCAAGTTGGAATTGCTAGTATTTGCTGGTGTCAGATGTGCATCGCGTTCGCAACAGTAGTCTCACATTCACAAAAAAGAGAATCGACAGGGGGACTTTGTTCTTTGTATTTGCGGGAGAGGGACCGCATTGGCGAAGGGTTTTTGGGAGCTAGGAGCCTTTGTGCTTGGCGATCACAGAAGGTCCACCGTGTTTGCGTAAGGTGTTAGTGGCCTGGAGGATTGGACTTCGCGGATGCAAGAGGACAGTCACATTTGCATAGTTTGGTGGCCAGTGTGCTATTCATTCGCAGTTTGGGCGTTGTATTCGCGATGAAGGACTGGAGGGCCAGTGGTGGTTGTACTCTGCATTCGATAGGTGTAGACTGCAAACACAATGAATAAATTTCAATCAAGGGCAGTTTAAGTCTAGAGTTTCGGGAAGAGGCTCATTTCATTATTTTTGACTTGGGGAGCACGAGAGGAGAAGAATTTTAAGAGGGATTTCATTGCTACTTTTAGAGTACGTGATTTCTACCTATATTTAATTTTATATTATGATTTCTCATGGATATCTACACCTAAAACATGGAATTTTGAAGTGAAATTTTGAGTTTTTGATTACACTTCAGATAATGTATTTTAGGGATTTTACTACCGATTTGGACCCGGATTTGGAAACTAATGATATATTTGGACTCGGTAGGTTATGGGTCATCGAGATCTGGTATTGCTTTTAGATTTCAGGCACACAGGACCGAATTAACTTTTGTTGACTATTTGGGAATTCATCAAAGATTGAAGCTTTATTGATTGGGATTGTTTCCTATAACATTGTTTGACTTCCTTGGATGATGTTTGGCTTGGATTCCATGATTGGATGGCTAGAATGAGATCTTGACGAGATTTGAGGTTAAAGACTAGCCCAGATAAGGTAAGTGTCTTGCCTAGGTTTGGTTTGAGGGAATTGTTTCTAATAAATGATATTGTTTGCTACATGGGGTGCTGATGTACGTGCGAGGTGATCAGCGTATGTGCATGCACCAGGTTTATCCATGCTCGGGGTAGCCTTTAGGCTATATCATGCCTTGTTTTGGATATTGTGCTTCTTTCTATCATGTTTTATATGTTTGTATGACTACGTGAACTCCTTGTATCATACTAGAGATCATATGTAGGTTTTGATTTTTTGTTTGAACACGATACTCGTTATTGTATGGCATACCAGTCTAATCTTAACTGTAGTCGTACACTTTGCACATGCATACACCCTAGCGTGCTACTTTCTCAGTCCACGAGTATGTGATTTGATATCCGTTTTTTATATACATGTGTCCTTGTATTTGCTTTCTGTGTGATGGAGTGGACTGACAACATATGAGTGGTCAGTAAGAGTTGAGTCATTACAACACGTGAGTTGTCTGTGCAGGTTGAGTTATTATTGCACGTGAGTTATCCATACAGTTATTATCATTATGGCACATAAGTTGTCCGTGCAGCGTGTGGATAAGGATCCATCCTCTAGGGTCATCCTCTCATGTTTCTCTCGTGACAATGTACACGCAGATTGTGGAACATTGATCAGCGTTTGGACTTTGTGTATCTTCTCTATATACAAGCTCCTTGGATGTATATGTGATTTTTACCGCATATCTTCACATATGCTAGCTCCGGAATGTATAGATTCCTTTCATGCATATCTTCTCTATATGAAACTATTGACGATTTGATATAAGATGCATATGTTCTCTATATGCTTCTTTGATTGATGAAATTATTCACGGTACTTATTTTCTCTATATGTATTGTTCTGTAACTTGGCTTGTTTATTCATGCATATATCTTTTATATGCAACTGTTGACGGATTGTTTGGTATCAAGTGCATATCTTCCCTATATGTTGGTTTACGATACTAGTTCATATCTTCTCGATATGTTGATCTATAGTAGGTTTACAATACTTGTGCATACCTTCTTGTCACAATCCAAAATACCACCCAAGGTTGTGGTGGCGTCTAGCCATAATTTCTAAGCAAGCTCGCAATCAACATAATACAATCCAGATTCCGTTAGTTAACAAAGTCATTTCATAAATAAAGACAGGAATAATCTAAAATCAGTATAATATCTGATACAAACATAACATGGTCCAAGCATGATAAAATAATACAATCTGCAAGGATTAGGTGGCAAAAGTACACGTGCAACTACTGAATATGTACAAGTTTGAATACATGATCAAAACTATTTGAGATAACGAAAATAGACAAGAGATAAAAAAAAATAGGGACTCGAGCACAAATAATCCATGAGGTGCAGCTCACCCTAAATCTCTGAGCAAATGCCTAGGCTCAACAAGAGCCACATGAGGAGCTATAAAAAAATATATGCAAAAGCATAGTATGAGTACACCACAATCAGTACCCAGTAAGTATCAAATCTAACCTCGAAGAAGTAGTAGTGAGGCTATAGGCATCAAGAAACATACAACACAGATATTAATAACATAACCTGGAATTGAAACAATAAATATCCTCATTAACAACATGTATCAAATATATAAAACAGTAAAATAATATAAGCATGCTTTTCCAATTCAAGAGATAATCATAACATTGCTGAGATATAGTATTTAAATATGGCATGCTTCAATCAACGGAGTCGAGACTCCCAACTAGCATATATACATGACATGCAACAATTAGCATCTAAATGAATGCTTCTAAATGAGTCAAGGATATCTATCCATGCTCAAAACTTTATCTCTTACCAAAACGGTACACAATCCATGTACCACGATACACAATCCTAGTATCACTGAACCCGACACACAATACATGTATCACCATAACCCGATACAAAATCCATGTATCGAACCGATACATAATCCATGTATTGGCCACACTCATAGGGCTCAGTGTAACATGGGTTATCAGCAGACTGTGTAGGGAAGAATCCTTATCCAAGCGCAAAAGGAGCATGATAGCTTACTCATTAAATATCCGCTCATGTCTTGTGTGCCATAATTGTATTTCAACCGCATGAGTTTACCTTTCATGCCACAATCTCAGTTCAAATAAAGTATCCAAATCTAATGCATATGCTTATGCCCAGGAACTGATAGATAGAATATGCACAAGGACCTAATAATAATCAGTGGATATGTGGTCATGGAATTTCTATATGACTACGGATGATTCGAGCAATTCAACATGTCAAGAATAAGCTCTCATGCTTCCATAAATAACTTTAAACCTAGACCTGATCTCTAACATAAATAAGAGAGTGCACGTAGTCATATACGTCAAACAAATCATGAATCAAGATGATCACATTATCAAAACAAGGCATAAAGTATCTCAATTCTACCCCGGACATGATTTAAACTTGGTGCGTCTATATACGCTCTCCACATCGCATATACACCACCCCTAATACCTTAAACACATAGAAATCAAGTCAAATCCTAGGGGTTTTCCTCTTAACAAGGTTAGCCAAGAGACTTCCCTCTTTCCGGGCCAGCTTCAACCTCAAATTACGTCAAAACCTCGCTCTAGCCCTTCAATCATGTAAATCCAAGCCAAACATTATCAAAGGAAGTCAAACAATGCTATAGGAATGGATTCCAATCCATAAATCTTTAATCTTTGAAAAATTCCCAAAACATCAACCAAAGTCAACTCGGGTCTGCGTTCTCAAAATCCGAAACCAATACCAAAATTCGATGACCAATAACCTGTCAAATCCAAATATATAATTAGTTTCCAAACCGATTCCAAATTGGTACTCAAATCTCAAAATATACTCTCTAAAAGAGTAGACAAAAACCCTGAATTTTCTTTCAAAATTCTATATTTTAGGTGTAGAAATCCATGGGAATCAATCAAATCCAAGTGAAACTTCTTTACCTCCAATATAGTAGTGAAATTTCTCTTCTAGCAATTTAGGGCTTAAATATGAAAGAATGGGAAAAATCCCGAAAATAGCAACTTAAACAATTTACCTAGAAGTACCCTTCACGAACATGGCACAAACATCGTGTTCGTGAAGCAGAAAACGCTGCTACCCAGGATATACACTACACGATCGCGAAAGAGCCCACATGGTCGCGAAGGTATGCTACTCCCACAACATCGCAAATGCATCTGACTAACCGTGAACGCAATGACCAAACACCAGTCACACTCTCCCTTTACGCGAATACGACCAAAGACACGCGAACGCGTAGACAATTCTGCTAACGGAACGCGAATGCGAAGGACCCATACGAACGCGAAGTACATTGCCCCAGCTGGCCAAATCCTTCTCCACGATCACGAGCCTAGCTCCGCGATTTCGAAGCACTGCAAAATATCAGCAACTGATCTGCTACAAAATACATAGAAATGGTTCGTAACTACCCCGAAACACACCCGAGTACCTCAGAACCCTGTCCAATCATACCAACAAGTCCACATAAAATATCCAAACTTATCAAAAGGCTCAAAACATTGCAAATAACATCAAAACCATGAACCAAAGATCAAAATCATTCTATTAACTTCAAACATTTAAACTTCACGAACTCGTTTGAATCATACTTAGACATTTGAGATCACAACCAATCTTTGCAAAAGAGTCCCAATACACTAAATGAACCTAACCAAAGTCTCGAAACACAGATCGGATCACGATAACATCAAAGTCAACTCCCGGTCAAACCTATGAACTCCCAAAACCTTCAAATTGCCAAATTTCAGCAAATAGACCCAAAACCTTCTAGGAACATCTAAATTCAAATCCGAACATATGCCCAAGTCCAAAATCACCATACAAACCCATTGAGACCATTAAATCATGATTCCGAGGTTTTTTACTCCAAAGTCAAACCTTGGTCAACTCTTCCAACTTAAAGCTTTCAAATTGAGAATTATTCTATCAAATCAATCCTGAACCTTACGAACATCAAAACCAACTATATACACAAGTCATAATACATCATATGAAGCTACTCGAGGTCTCAAATCTCCGAATGAGATGCTATAGCTCAAAACGACTTGTCAGATCATTGTATTCTCCCCCACTTAAATACACATTCGTCCTCGAATGTGCCAAGAGTCATTCCAAAGCCGTCAAGTAACTGCATAAGCTCATCATACACACATCTATGAGCAATATTCCACCTCAATCCATATAATTTCATTAACAGACTCTGACTAAATATTCTTCCTTCAACCTTAGCTTACAATCCTTAGAACCAAATTCCAGTATTTTTAACTCCCTCTTAGATCTGATTCTTGTATATATACACTATACCGAACCCGAAAAGATGTATCAACCATAAATGTACTCCCAAGGTATAACCATACGATATCTCGCATAACTCGTATACTCATAGCAATATATTCGGACCACAATAGCTACTCATTACCAAGCTCGGTATCGGTAATTTACCTCATCCAAGAACTCATGATGATTGTTCCTCCTTAGTTACCATGACCTCACACTATTACTCAGTTGAATTCCTTATAAACTCATATTTCTCTAACCATAATACATCCTTAATTATCAACCCAAATTCACACCCAACCTTGTGACTGTCGTGCCATATACCTCAAGCGATCCAGACTCACATCATAGTACATACATCCAACTAGATAGAAGGTAAAACTCTTCGTAGGAACCTCATAAGAAATCATAGAATCTGTGACCTTCTCACAGGTGATAGGCCACATGTGTAGCCTCAAATCTTTCTATGACCTTGACATGAGCACCACTACTATGTAATCAATGAATACTCCTGAGTCTACAAACATCCACAAGATGCAAGAATCCAATTCATTCCACCAATAAACAACGATGGGTCCATCAAGACATCCAAATCTCAAGACTGTATTGCACACCAAGAGGATAATCAAGAATCCATAACCCCTCTATACCTCAAGCAAACCCCTTTCCTCAAATCCGAACTCTCCAAAATGTAAGAAGTCATCATAAGAATGAACTGCATAGACTTAGTCACTTGTCCACAATGTTCCAAAATGGTATCCTCCCACTTCCCCTCTGGTATAGCCATCTACTGAAGTAAACCACTCGGTCTCTGACACTCGTATTTGGCCTGCTAACGACTCAAACACCAAGAGACATGTCTAACTATGTACTTCCTTCTCCTTCGCCACCAATAATTCTACTCCAAATCACGACACCACCTTGTAGCACTCGAATGAATAGAATATTGTATACTATAAGCCTCCTCGAGGATTAACTCCCTCAAATCATCAACACTAGAAACACAATTCCAACCCTGAAGTTGCGATAGATCGTTATCACTAAAGACCACCTCCTTAGATCCACCTCGCAACACCGCGTCCCTAAGGACAAACCAATAAAGATCATCACACTGACGAGCTCGTGCTCAAACAAAATTAACTGTGCAACGACACAAGCAAGAACTCCACTATGGTCTAACATAAACATTCTCACTAATCTAAATGCTAAGGTCTAAACTTTCATAGCAAAATGCCTTCCCTCCACCGGAAGAAATGCGAAAATCCAAATCATGAACCAAATAGTTCTCCTAATAGGGTTTCAACTACCACGTCACGTAAGCAATCACTCTATCACTATACACTAACACCGCACTAAAACTAACACGTTGATCATCACAGTATACTGTGTAAGTTCCCGAACTCATAGGAAACACTAATACTATGGTAGATATATATATATGGAAACCCCTCCGTAAAGCGACGATAGTAGTCATCTCTCAACATAGGCAAAAATATCCTACACCATAGGTGCAACGTTATCACCATCGTCAGTGATAAAATGATTAGGAGTACTCAACATCGCATATGAATGAATAGGAAGGAGTTGAAAATATAGCCTTCAAGGCGAAATAAAGTCACACGATAAGGAATCAATAAAGTATGTTTCCTAACATTTGGTAGCCTTTCGGACATAAGTACAGATGGCTCTGTACCGATCAACAAGACTCTACTAGATCTGCTTGTTACACCCCATGTTTTCGTACATGGAAGTACGCCATAAGTAAATTGATATAAGCTCGGAAATGAGATGTTACATCCCGTATTTGTTTTTGTACGTTAAACGTTTGTCGTAAGTTAATCGACGTAGGCTCGGGAATGAAATTATTTTGAGATTATAAGTATTATGTTATTTCAAACAAGAGATAAGTAAATTCGTGAAAGCGAGAGGGTAAGCGAATCGAAGCAAATGAGTTTCGTCGAAGTTTGACATTTTGGGATAAAATATGGCCCGAGCTAAAATATCCGATATTCATGGACTAGTGCCATACAAGGTACCATATGACCATGATAGTAAGATGTATAAAGTATGATAAAAGTGAGTAGTATTTTAAGTAATTTGAGATAATTCTTAATTATGTGGATATTTGATTAATTATGGATTTTTGGTGGAAGATTAACCATGTAATTAAGGAAATGGGTGGATAAACTTTGGATAAGCTTAAATCCACCCCAAAGTGGCAGCAACCCATGTCTAAAGTAATGACTATTGAATTACAAAATAAGGTGTCATATTTGGAGGAACTTGTTGGCCAAGTAAGCCTATAAAGTGGGTCCCACATCCATTATAATAAAAGACATCTCTAACAAAGAGAGATGATATGAAATGTGAGATTTCCATAAGAAATTTTTAGCAAGGTTCATTCCCCATTTTCAAAAATTGAAAGTATACTATGCACTTAGCCCTCAAAGAACGTCGAAAGAATGACTATGTTAGTCATCTTTACAATTGTGTTCAATTGATATCAAAAATCTATTTTTCGAGGAGATTTTGGTGTTCATATGGGACTTTATGTTACAATAGCAATGGCAGTTCTTAAAATTGTGAAGAAATTTATACGAAATTATACTGCGTAATAGCAACGGAATTTTGCGATTCTAAGGGAGTACGGTGTAATCTTTATCAAGAACATCATACGGATTTTCCCCTACTTTGATCCGCCGTTATGTGTTGTTGCAATCAACGTATGTTAAAGGGATTGCCAAGAGAATCAGTTTAGGTATGTTAAGGCTATCCCTTCTTTCTTTTGGCATGATCTATACAACACAAAAGAAACGAGCAAATGCACAATTTCCATAAATAACTCTATTCATAGAAATACTAGAGATGCTTATGTTCTTAATTCCCCATGTGTCATATTATTCTATCATCTGTTCATGGGTCTCAGAAAATACGTAAGTTGATAAAGTTTATTTCATGATATTAATCAAAGGCATAATGGTCTTATGACACTCCGAAAGCTTTTATTGACGTACTTGCTCATGCATTGCATTCATTTATACATTTATATTGACCCATGACAAGATGGCGTTATATACGCATATATATGTATATTATATGTATATGGGGTATGGAAAAAGGTTACGGCGTTATATACGCAACACCACCTGATCAGCTGGTATACGTTGATGAATTGCCCATAATGGCCGAGATGATATGATGGGATGCCCTCAGAGGCTTGATGATGTTATGAAAGCATATAAATATGCATGGTATGACATTCATACGCATATGCATGACATTATAAATATGAAGTGATTCTCAAAGTTATTCAGATATACATGTCCAGTCTTTTACTCCGTGTTTCTATCATGTCTATTGTTTACTGATTTTCATTCCTTATATACTCGGTACATTATTTGTACTGCCATCCTTTTTGCCTGGGGACACTGCGTTTTATGCCCTCAGGTCCTGATAGACAGGTCGAGAGTCCTCCAAGTAGGCTATCAGCTCAGCGGAAGGTGTTAGTGCGCTCCATTTGCTCCAGAGTTACTTATGTGGTCAGTATGATTAGGACATGTACTGATTAGTATGGTGGGGACCTGTCCCAACCTTTATGACATTTATGTACTCTTAGAGGCTTGTAGACATATGCCATGTACGTGAAAGATTGTACGACCTTGTTGACCTATGTTTTGAGTTTATAAATGATCATGTTGGGCTATTAGGACCGTATGGCACGTGTATATGATGATGTAATAAGAAAGATATGTTACGTTGGTACTCGATTGAGTAAGGTACCGGTTGCCCATCGAGGCCCATTGGTTTGGGTCGTGACACTGCTCATGACTCGTGAGACCTACATAACCTAGGGCTTGATACAAACTTGTCACGACCCAAAATCCCACTTTAGTTCGTGATGGCACCTAGCCATACTTCCTAAGCAATCCAACTCACAATCAACATAACATAATCCAGATTCATTTAATTAATAAAGTCGTTTTATAAATAAAGACATGAGTAGTCCCAAAATAGTATAATATCTGCTACAAACATAACATGGTCCGAGCACGAACAGAATACTATAACCCCCAAGGACTAGGTGGCACAAGTACATGAGCAACTAATGCATGAGTACAAGTCCGAATACATGATCAAAATGTCTGATATAACAAAAATAGAAAAGGGATAATTGAAGACAGAGACTCAGGAACTACGAAACAAATCCTTTAGGTGCAATTTACCCTAAGTCTATGAGCGAACGCCTAGGCTCAGCAAGAGCCACCCGAGGATCTGCACAAAAAGATGTGCAGAAGAGTAGTATGAGTACACCACAATCGGTACCCAATAAGTATCAAGTCTAACCTTAAAGAAGTAGTGGCAAGGTTATAAGCATCAAGAAACATGCAACACAGATATAAATAATAGAGCCTTGAATTGAAATAGTAAATATCCTCATGAACAACATGTATCAAAGTTATAAAACATTTGAAAGATATAAATCATGCCTTTTCAATTCAAGGGATAATCATAACGTTGCTTAGATATGGTATTTAAAGACGACATACTTCACTCACTGGAGTCGATGCTCCCAACTAGCATATAGATGACATGCAATAATTAGCATCTAAATGAATGCTTCTATATGAGTTAAGCATATCCTTGCATGCTCAAAAATTCTATCTCTTACCATAATTTCACGACCCAAATCCCACCATAGGGGTTTTGATGGCATCTAGTCTCTAAAACTAGGTAAGCCTATCACTTATCAATATTTAAATAATTTAAACATAATAAAATAAAGTAGAGTTTAACATAAATGTGGAAATAGAGATACTAAAAGCCAAAACAACGATAATAAAAAATATCTCCCCAGAACTAGATAGTGTAGAGTCACGAGCTCTAATAGAATACATATAAATATGTCAATGTACAATATTGTTCGAATAGTAAAATGACAGTATCAATGTAAAGATAGGACTCCAAGGGACTACGACGGTCAATGCAGCTCTACCTTGAATCATGGCGGTCGATGACGCTCTCACTGCCTAGATCCACTACCTTTAGCACCTGGATCTGCACAAAAATATATAGAAGTGTAGAATGAGTACACTACTATCGGTACCCAGTAAGTATTAGGACTAACCTTGATGAAGTAGTGACGAGGTTCAAGTCATGTGATACTCACTAGTCAAAATAACCTATGGAATAATTCAAAAACTGACAACAAAATTATAGCAAACAATAATAGCGATAACCTCATTAGAGTAAGTGATAACAGTTTAATTGTGATGACCCAATAGGTCATGTCATGTTTTAGAACCTAATTATGTGCTTTGAAGCCTTAAAGATCTCATTTCTACCATCCTCGATTTGCGTGCACAGTCCGGGTATGTTTCCGAAAAGCTTTTATAATAAAAATTGTGAAAAATATGAAATTGTTCTTTGAAAACTATTTGAGTTGACTTTGGTCATTATTTTGAGCAAACGGACCCGAATTCATGTTTTGACGGTCTCGGTTGGTCCGTATCGTGATTTGGGAGTTGGGCGTATGCCCGAAATCGAATTCAGAAGTCTCTAGCCCGAGATATCATACTTTGTTGAAATTTGAAAGCTAAAGGCTTAATGAATTTGAAATATTTGACCCATAGTTGACTTTTTTGATATCGGGTCCGTATTTTAGTTCCGGAACCCAGTATAGGTCCAATACCATATTTATGACTTGCCTGCCAAATTTGGTGAGAAACAGAGTTGGTTTGACGTGATTCGGACGTCCGTTTGTGAAAATAGAAGTTTCAAAGTTTTCTTGAAAATTTCATTTGATTTGGTGTTCAATTTGTAGTTCTAGGTGTAATATTTGCGATTTGATTGTGCGAGCAAGTTCGTATGATGTTTTAGGACTTGTGTGCATGTTTAGTTTGGAGCCCCGAGGGCTCGGGTAAGTTTCGGATAGGCTACCGAGTGAATTTGGACATAGAACATTGCTGGTGTGCTTTAGTTTTTGTTGCAGGCCTCAGATCTCGCAATTGCGAGATCAATTATCGCATTTGCAACCACTGTTGGGTTCGCATTTGCGATCTATTCATCGCATTTGCGAAGAGTAGCTGGGGAGGCCAGAGTTCGCATTTGCAAACAATGTTTCGCATTTGCGATGGGAGCTAGGAGGGGGAGTCTTCGCATTTGTGATCACTGGGTCGCATTTGCGATCAAGCCAGAATTCGCATTTGCGAAGAAAGTAGAGGTGTGATGATTCTTGCATTTGCGATGAATTCTTTGCATTTGCAGGGCTCGCATTTGTGAACCCCAGGTCGCAAATGCGACATCTGCAACAGATCAAATATGACTTAGATGAGATTTTTGGTTCATTCTTCAGATTTTCAAACTCAAGAACCCTAGAATCTACAGTTTTCATGGTTGAAATTTGGGAGTTTTGGTAGAATTATGGATTTGTGAAAAAAATAGGGATTTAGACCTCAAATTGAGGTCGGATTCCAAAATAAATTACATAACTGGGCTCGGGCGTTAATGGGTAATCGGGTGTTGGTCCAATTTTCGAGTTTGGACCAAGCGAGCCCAGGTGTTGACTTTTTCAATAATGACCTAAATTGGATCTTCTGCAATCGTGGGTGATTCCTAAGGCTTATTTTGAATCGCTCGGTTGGTAATTTGCTAGATATTGTTGGTTTGGAGGCTGGTTTGAAAGGCAAAGTTGTGGTTTAGCTTTGAATGGTCTTTCGAGCGAGGTAAGTATTGTGTCTAACCTTGACTTGAGGGAATTAGGAACCCTCAGACTATGTGCTATGTTATTCCCATCTGAGCGGCATGTATGCGAGGTGACGAGTGCTTACACACCGCCAAATTATCTGTTTTCACTGATTTACCCCTTTTCCTTAATTATTTCCTTTCCTGTCTTAACTGTTATATGCTCTAAATGCTTTCCATGCTTAATATCTACTTGTTATTCAATATCTTCTCCTGTTCAAGACGTTAGTTCTTCCATAGTTTCATGATTCCCTACTATTTGCTTAAATTGACTTACATGCACCTTCTAATTGTCAATTACTGGATTAGTCTCGCTGTGTAGTATTACTCGTGTAGATTTTCTATATTGTACGAGGTTTCCATTTGGTTCAATTTGGTATTTGTTGACCGTAAAGGTTATTGTGGTCTGAACTCTTGATTTGACTGTGCATTGAGTATATGGTACTGATATGGTGGCATCGGGCTCCACGCTGCAGCAGGTGTAATAAGGGTGGATTGATATGGTGGAATAAGGGTGAATTTTTTCTATACGGTGGGATCGAGTTGCACGCCGCAACATATGGAATAAGGGTGGATTGACATGGTGAAATAAGGGTGAATTATGATACTGATATTGAAATATGGTGGGATCGGGTTGCGCGCCGCAACATATAAATATTATTTATTTACTGCTATTGATATTGTTACGGTGAAATAACAGAGGATTTTGTGTCGTCTTGTAGGATCGAGTTGCGTGCCGCAACAACCTATATGTTTCCATTTCTTGAGCTGTGTTGGTTTTGCCTATATTTGTATCTGAATTATTAAATATTGGTAAATGCTGGATGACACTGGTTTATTCTTGAGGATGTGGTTATTATTTTCAGTTGGCTATTTAATTCTGTTCAATATTCCCATTTTCTGTCATTATTATATACTACGTTCAGGTGGTAGCGTAGGTGACCCTCCTTAGCCTCGTCACAACTTTGTCGAGGTTAGGCTCGGCAGTTACCAGTACATGGGATCGGTTGTACTGATACTACACTCAACACACTGTGCAGATTTTGGAGTTGGTCCCAGCGGCGGCTACTAGAGAGCTCAGATTAGACAGTCTGCGGAGACTTGCAGCTCCTGAAGTCCTCGTCTTTATTTTTATTTAGCTGTGTATTTTCATTCAGACAACGTTGTATTTATTTCAGACGCTTGTATATATTACTCTAGAAGCTCGTGCACTTCTGACACCGGGTTCAGGGATTTGTAGCAGATATTTTTACGGTTTTAGCTTCCGCATTTATATTTGGGTTATTGTAGTTAAATCAGTTCTTCTTCATTAATTAAATTTAAATTGTTAAAAAGGATAAATTGTTCTAACGTTGGCTTGCCTAGCAAGTGAAATGTTAGGCGCCATCACGGTCCCGACGATAGAAATTTTGGGTCATGACAGTTGGTATCAGAGCATTAGGTTACATAGGTATCACGAGTCATGAGTAAACTTAGTAGAGTCTGGAGGATCGGTACGGAGACGTATGTACTTTTATTCTGGAGGCTATGGAGTTAGGAACAGTTTCACTTCTATTCTTCTCTGTTGTGCGATTTTATTCTATCATTGCTGATTGGACCTTTATGTTATGTTCTCTCGCTGATGGCGAGAACGCGTACCGCATCTTGAGCTGAGCAGCAGCCAGAGCCCTCAGTGGCAGCTCCTATGAGGGGTAGAGGCCGAGGCATGGGAAGAGCTCAACCCAGAGCTCGAGTAGCAACACCAGTGGTGGAGCCTCAGGTAGAGTTTGATGAGGAGGTTCCAGCCCAAGCTGTGTCTGTCGAACCAGCTCAGGTCCGGAGGGGTTCATTGCTACCCCAGTGCTTTAGGATGCTTTGGTCCGTCTGGTGGCCCTTATGCAGAGTGTGGCCCAAACTGGCGCATTCCCTATGGCACAAGCTGTCTCTCAGGCTGGAGGAGGAGCACAGACTCCTGCTACCCACAGTCTGGAGAAGATGGCTCCCCAGTATCATACTCCAGCATCTCATCCAATTGGAGTTGTTCAGCCGGTTGTTGCGGCACAGGCCGGCAATGGGTCAGCTATGTCTTATGACGATTTATGGAGATTGGACAGGTTTACCAAGTTCTTTCCAGTTCACTTCAGTGGTGCTTCTTCAGAGGATCCCCAGGAATATCTTGGCAGTTGTCATGAGGTGCTACGGAACATGGGTATAGTAGAGACCAATGGGGTCAATTTTGCTGCATTTTAGATGACTGGTTCCGCCAAAAAATGGTAGAGAGATTATTTGTTGACCAGACCAGCTGGATCGCCTACTATTACTTGGGACCAATTCTCTCAGCTCTTCCTAGAGAAGTTTCTCCCTATCATATTGAGAGAGGAGCATCGTCGTCAGTTCGAGCGTCTGCAGCAGGGCAAGATAACTGTTACCCAGCATGAGACTCGTTTTGTGGATTTGGCCCGTCATGCTCTTTTTCTTCTTCCTACCGAGAGAGAGAGAGAGTGAGGAGGTTTATTGACAGACTTGTTCAGCCTATCAGATTGCAGATAGCTTAGGACATTGGGAGTGAGATTTCTTTTCAGGAGGCTGCCAATGTCGCCAGGCGAGTCAAGATGGTTCTTGCTCAGGGAGGTCAGGGGTTTGACAAGAGACCACGTCATTCCGGGGGGTTCAACTATGACTCATCTAGAGGCAGGGGTACTTTTGGTAGTGGCCTTCCTCCCAGGCCATTTCATTCAGCGCTTCAGGCATGCCACAATGCTTCAGGGAGTCGTGGGCTTTATGTGCCTCATTTTGGATAGCCAGACTACAGTGCACCACCAACTCCTATCAGTGCACCTCCTATTCAGAGTTATTGCTGTGGTCATCCATCCTGTTCGGGCCAGTCTTATTTTCCGCAGCCACAGTATCAGGATGGATATTTTCAGTGTGGTGGTTAAGGGCATATCAGCAGGACCTGTCCGAGAATATTGGACGTCCCGCCACAGCATCAGGGTTCTTGTGCCATATTTCCGGCACCAGTTGCTGCACCACCTGCTCAGCCAACCAGAGGCAGGGTTCAGGCAGCTAGAGGGAGAGGCCAGACTGTTAGAGGTGTAGGTCAGGGTGTCAGAGTTGGAGGCCAGCCAGCTAGAGGCGGTCCCAGGGACGTGGGTCAGAGTGGTGGGGCCTAGCCCTGATGTTATGCTTTTCCAGCCAGGCCTGAGGCTGAGTCATCTGACGTTGTTATTACACGTACTGTTTCAGTTTGCATTAGAGATGCTTCAGTTCTATTTGATCCGGGTTCTACTTATTCATACGTGCCATCCTATTTTGCTTCATATTTGGTTATGCCTCATGATTCTTTGTGTGCTTCTGTGTATGTGTCCACACTTGTGAGAGATGCTATTGTGGTAGATCGTGTTTATCGTGCGTGTGTGGTTACTATTGGGAGTCTTGAGACTAGTGTAGATCTTCTACTTCTCGATATGGTTGATTTTGATGCCATTTTGGGTATGGATTGGCTGTCACCTTATCATGCTATATTGGATTGTCACGCCAAGACGGTGACCCTAGCCTTGCCGGGGTTGCCTCAATTAGAGTGGGAGGTACTCCTGGCCATTCTATCAACAGGGTTATCTCTTATGTGAAGGCTTGACATATAGTCGAGAAGAGGTGTCTAACTTATTTGGCTTATGTACATGATTCTAGTGCGAAGGTTCCTTCCATGGATTCAGTACCACTTGTTCGTGAGTTTCCAAAGGTGTTTCCTGTAGACCTGTAGGGGATGCCACCTGACAGGGATATTGATTTCTCTATTGATTTGGCTCCGGGCACTCAGCCCATCGCTATTCTGCCATACCGTATGGCCCCGTCAGAGTTGAAAGAATTGAAGGAACAGTTGCAAGATTTGCTGGATAAGAGCTTCATTAGACCTAGTGTCTCAACTTGGGGTGCACCTGTGTTGCTTGTGAAGAAGAAGGATGGATCGATGAGGATGTGCATAGATTATCGGCAGTTGAAAAAAGTCACCATCAAGAACAAGTATCCATTGCCAAGGATTGACGACTTATTTGATCAGCTTTAGGGTGAAAGGTGTTTTCGAAGATTGATTTGAGATTTGGCTACCATCAGTTGAGGATTAGGGAATCCGATGTCCCTAAGACGGCTTTCCGGACTCGGTACGGGCATTATGAGTTTCTAGTGATGTCCTTTGTGTTAACAAATGCCCCCGCAGTATTCATGGATTTGATGAACCGAATGTTCAAGCCTTATTTGGACTCCTTTGTGATTGTGTTTATTGACGATATCTTGATCTACTCCTGCAGTCGAGAGGAGCATGAGCAGCATCTTAGGATTGTACTTCAGTCTCTGAGAGCCAACCAGTTATATGCTAAATTTTCAATGTGCGAGTTTTGGTTAGATTTAGTCGCTTTCCTGGGACACGTTGTGTCACCAGAGGGCATTCAGGTAGATCCTAAGAAGATTGAGATAGTTCAGAATTGGCCTAGACCCACTTCAGCCATGTAGATCAGGAGTTTCTTGGGTTTGGCGGGCTATTACCGTCGATTTGTGGAGGGATTTTCATCTATAGCAGCCCCGTTGACCAGGTTGACCTAGAAGGGTGCCCCGTTCAAATGGTTAGAGGAGTGTGAGGCGAGCTTTCAGAAGCTCAAGACTGCTGTGACTACATCGCCGTTGTTGGTATTACCCACAGGTTCAGGATCTTATACAATGTATTGTGATGCATCCCGTGTAGGGCTCGGTGCGGTATTATTGCAGGAGGGTAGGGTGATTGCATATGCATTGCGACAGTTAAAGGTTCACGAGAAGAATTACCCTATCTATGACTTAGAGTTGGCAACCATTGTTCATGCGCTAAAGATTTGGAGGCACTATCTTTACGGTGTGTCGTGTGAGGTTTTCACGGATCATCGGATGCTTCAGTATTTGTTCAAGCAAAAGGATCTCAATTTGAGGCAGAGGAGGTGGTTGGAGCTATTGAAAGACTATGATATCACTATTTTGTACCACCCCGAGAAGTCCAATGTGGTGGCCGATGCCTTGAGTAGAAAGGCAACGATTATGGGCAGCCTTGCATTCATTCCAGTCGGTGAGAGGCCGCTTGCATAAGATGTTCAGACTTTAGCCAACCAATTTGTAAGGCTGAATATTTCAGAGCCCAGCCGTGTTCTAGCTTGTATAGTCACTTGGTCTTTTGTTTTTTGAGAGCATCAGAGATCGGCAGTATGACGACCCTCATTTGTTGGTCCTTAGGGACATAGTGTATCACGGTGATGCCAAGCAGGTTACTGTTGGAGATGACGGAGTTTTGAGGATGCAGGGTCGTGTTTGTGTGCCTAATGTGGATGGACTTCGTGAGTTAATTATTGAGGAGGCCCACAGTTCCCGGTATTCTATTCATCTGTGCGCCGCCAAGATGTATCAAGACTTGCGGCAACATTATTGGTGGAGGAGGATGAAGAAGGATATAGTTGCATATGTAGCTCGGTGTCTAAATTGTCAGCAAGTAAAGTACGAGCATCAGAGACTTGGTGGTTTGCTTCAGAAGATAGAGATTCCTGAGTAGAAGTGGGAGCGTATCACTATGAATTTCATTGTTGGACTCCCACAGACTCAGAGGAAGTTCGATGCTGTTTGCGTCATTGTGGATAGGCTAACCAAGTCAGCGCATTTCATTCCTGTGGCAGTTACCTATTATTTAGAGCGGTTGGCAGAGATTTACATCCGCGAGATCGTTCGTCTTCATGGTGTGCCCGTGTCTATCATTTATGATCAAGGTATGCAATTCACCTCGCACTTCTGGAGGGCAGTACAGCGTGAGTTGGGCACGTAGGTTGAGTTGAGCACAACATAACAACTACCAGTCGAGCATTCAGATGGCTCCCTATGAAGTATTATATGGTAGATGGTGTCGATCGTCGGTTGGATGGTTTGAGCAGGGGGAGGCTCGGTTATTGGGTACAGATTTGGTGCAGGATGCCTTGGATAAGGTCAAGATTATTCAAGATAGACTTCGCATAGATCAGTCCAGGCAGAAGAGTTATGCCGACCGTAGAGTTCGTGATATTGCATTCATGGTCGGAGAGCGAGTGTTGCTCCGGGTATCACCCATGAATGGGGTGATGAGGTTTGGAAAGAAGGGCAAGTTGAGCCCTAGGTACATCGGACCATTTGAGATTCTTCAAAGAGTGGGTGAGATGGCTTACAAGCTAGCATTGCCACCCTGTTTATCATCAGTTCATCCGGTATTTCATGTGTCCATGCTCCGGAAGTATCACGGTGATTCGTCCCACGTGTTAGATTTCAGCTCTGTCTAGTTGGAGATGGATTTGACCTATGAGGAGGAGCCGGTGGCTATTCTAGCCTGGCAGGTTTGTCATTTGAGATCGAAGAGTTATCCTTCAGTTTGAGTGCAGTGGAGAGATCAGCCCATCGAGGCAGCTACTTGGGAGTCCGAATCGGACATGCGGAGTAGATATCCCCACCTTTTCACCAACCCAGGTACTTTTCTATGTCCGTCAGAGGATGCACGATTGTTTTAGAGGTGGAGAATGTGATGACCCGATAGGTCATCTCATGTTTTAGAACCCAATTCTGTGCTTTGAAGCCTTAAAAATCTCATTTTACCCTTCTTGATTTGTGTGCGAAGTTNCATTTCATTCCTGTGGCAGTTACCTATTATTTAGAGCGGTTGGCAGAGATTTACATCCGCGAGATCGTTCGTCTTCATGGTGTGCCCGTGTCTATCATTTATGATCAAGGTATGCAATTCACCTCGCACTTCTGGAGGGCAGTACAGCGTGAGTTGGGCACGTAGGTTGAGTTGAGCACAACATAACAACTACCAGTCGAGCATTCAGATGGCTCCCTATGAAGTATTATATGGTAGATGGTGTCGATCGTCGGTTGGATGGTTTGAGCAGGGGGAGGCTCGGTTATTGGGTACAGATTTGGTGCAGGATGCCTTGGATAAGGTCAAGATTATTCAAGATAGACTTCGCATAGATCAGTCCAGGCAGAAGAGTTATGCCGACCGTAGAGTTCGTGATATTGCATTCATGGTCGGAGAGAGAGTGTTACTTCGGGTATTACCCATGAAGGGTGTAATGAGGTTCGGAAATAAGGGCAAGTTGAGACCTAGGTATANATAGACTTCGCATAGATCAGTCCAGGCAGAAGAGTTATGCCGACCGTAGAGTTCGTGATATTGCATTCATGGTCGGAGAGCGAGTGTTGCTCCGGGTATCACCCATGAATGGGGTGATGAGGTTTGGAAAGAAGGGCAAGTTGAGCCCTAGGTACATCGGACCATTTGAGATTCTTCAAAGAGTGGGTGAGATGGCTTACAAGCTAGCATTGCCACCCTGTTTATCATCAGTTCATCCGGTATTTCATGTGTCCATGCTCCGGAAGTATCACGGTGATTCGTCCCACGTGTTAGATTTCAGCTCTGTCTAGTTGGAGATGGATTTGACCTATGAGGAGGAGCCGGTGGCTATTCTAGCCTGGCAGGTTTGTCATTTGAGATCGAAGAGTTATCCTTCAGTTTGAGTGCAGTGGAGAGATCAGCCCATCGAGGCAGCTACTTGGGAGTCCGAATCGGACATGCGGAGTAGATATCCCCACCTTTTCACCAACCCAGGTACTTTTCTATGTCCGTCAGAGGATGCACGATTGTTTTAGAGGTGGAGAATGTGATGACCCGATAGGTCATCTCATGTTTTAGAACCCAATTCTGTGCTTTGAAGCCTTAAAAATCTCATTTTACCCTTCTTGATTTGTGTGCGAAGTTCGGGCATGTTTACGAAAAGTTTTGAAAACCATTTGAGTTAACTTTGGTCAATGTTTTGAGAAAACGAACCCGGATTGATGTTTTGACGGTCCCGGTGGGTCCGTATCGTGATTTAGGAGTTGGGCGTATGCCTGGAATCGAATTCGGAAGTCTCTAGCCCGAGATATCGGACTTTGTTGAAATTCGAAAGCTAAAGGCTTAATGAATTTGAAATGTTTGATCCATAGTTGACTTTTTGGATATCGGGTCCGTATTTTCGTTCCAGAACCCGGTATAGGTCCAATACCATATTTATGAGTTGTCTGCCAAATGTGGTGAGAAACGGAGTTGGTTTGACGTGATTCGGACGTCCGGTTGTGAAAATAGAAGTTTCAATGTTTTCTTGCAAATTTCATTTGATTTGGTGTGCAATTCGTAGTTCTAGGTGTTATTTTGGCAATTTGATCACGCGAGCAAGTTCGTATGATGTTTTAGGCCTTGTGTGCATGTTTAGTTTGGACTTGTGTGCAAGTTCAGAGTTGGGTTCGCATTTGCGATCTACTCATCACATTTGCGACAATTGTTGGGTTCGCATTTGCGATCTACTCATCGCATTTGCGAAGATTAGCTGGGGAGGCCAGAGTTCGCATTTGCGAACAATGTTTTGCATTTGCGATGGGAGCTGAGAGGGGGATTCTTCCCATTTGCGATCACTGGGTCGCATTTGCGATCATGCCAGATTTTGCATTTGCAAACTATTCTTCGCATTTGCGAAGAAAGCAGAGGTGTGATGATTCTCGCATTTGCGAACCCCAGGTCACAAATGCGACATCTGCAACTGATCAAATATGACTTAGACGAGATTTTTGGTTCAATCTTCAAATTTTTAAATTCAAGAACCCTAGAGGCGATTTTCCAAAGAACTCTTCTTCCTCAAAACATTGGTAAGTGATTCTAAACTAGTTTCTTTTAATCTTTCACTACTTTTCGTATAATTTCAATCTAAAATCTAGAGTTTTCATGGTGGAAATTGGGGTTTTTTGGTAGAATTAGGGATTTTTGAAAGAAATAGGGATTTAGACCTCACATTGAGGTCGAATTCCAAAATAAATTACATAACTGGGCTCGGGGGTGAACGGGTAATCAAGTGTTGGTTCGAATTTCAGGTTTGGACCAAGCGGGCTCGGGGGTTGACTTTTGTTGACTTTTTTAACAATGACCTAAATTGAATCTTTTGCAATCGTGGGTGATTCCTAAGGCTTATTTTGAATCGTTTGGTTGGTAATTTGCTAGATATTGTTGGTTCGGAGGCTGGTTTGAAAGGCAAAGATGTGGTTGAGCTCTGAGTGGTCTTTGGAGCGAGGTAAGTGTTATGCCTAACCTTGACTTGAGGGAATTATGAACCCTCAGACTATGTGCTATGTTATTCCCATCTGAGCGGCATGTATGCGAGGTGACGAGTGCTTACACACCGCCGAATTATCTGTTTTCCCTGATTTACCGCTTTTCCTTAATTATTTCCTTTCCTGTCTTAATTGTTATATGCTTTAATGATTTCCATGATTAATAGCTACTTGTTATTCAATATCTTCTCCTGTTCAAGACGTTAGTTCTTCCATAGTTTCATGATTCTCTTCTATTTGCTTAAATTGACTTACTTGTACCTTCTAATTATCAATTACTGGATTGGTCTCGCTGTGTAGTATTACTCGTGTAGACTTTCTATATTGTATGAAGTTTCCATTTGGTTCAGTTTGGTCTTAGTTGATCGTAAAGGTTATTGTGGTCTGAACTGTTAATTTGACTGTGCATTGAGTACATCGTACTGATATGGTGGGATCGAGCTGCACGCCGCAACAGGTGTAATAAGGGTGGATTGATGTGGTGGAATAAGGGTGAATTTGTACTATACAATAGGATCGGGTTGTACGCCGCAACATGTGGAATAAGGGTGGATTGGCATGGTGAAATAAGGGTGAATTATGATACTGATATTGACATATAGTGGGATCGAGTTGCACGCCACAACATATATTATATATATATATATATATTATTTATTTATTGTTGTTGATATCATTACGGTGAAATACGGGAGGATTTTGTGTTGTCTTGTGGGATCGGGTTGCACTCCGCAACAACCTATATGTTTCCATTTCTTGTGTTGTGTTGGTTTTTCCGGTATTTGTATCTGAATTATTAAAAATTGGTAAATTCTGGATGACACTGGTTTATTCTTGAGGCTGTGGTTATTATTTTCAGTTGGCTATTTAATTTTGTTCAATATTCCCATTTTCTGTCATTATTATATACTACGTTCAGATGGTAGCATAAGTTACCCGCCTTAGCCTCGTCACAGCTTCGTCGAGGTTAGGCTCGGTACTTACCAGTATATGGGATCGGTTGTACTGATACTACACACTGCACACTGTGCAGATTTTGGATTTGGTCCCAACAGTGGGTACTAGAGAGCTCAGATTGTACAGCCTGCGGAGACTTGAGGTACAATTGCTCAGCGCCCGCAGCTCCTGAAGTCCCCGTCTTTATTTTTATTTAGCTGTGTATTTTCATTCAGACACCTTTGTATTTATTTCAGACGCTTGTATGTATTACTCTAGAAGCTCGTGCACTTATAACACTGGGTTCAGGGATTTGTAGCAGATAGTTTTACGGTTTTAGCTTCCACATGTATATTTGGGTTATTGTAGTTAAATCAGTTCTTCTTCATTAATTAAATTTAAATTGGTAAAAATGATAAATTGTTCTAACGTTGGCTTGTCTAGCAAGTGAAATGTTAGGCGCCATCACGGTCCCGATGGTTGGAATTCCGGGTCATGACATCAATGCAAGTAAAGGCTCATGCCCACATTTTTATCACAACAACAGTAGCCACCCATATAGAAGCACACACAAATAAAACCTCATGCCTACATTTTTATCACAACAACAATAGCCACCCATATCACTCTGCCCTGACAAAATCACGATAGCCACCCGTATCGCTCTGCCCTAACAATATCACAATAGCCACCCGTGTCACTCCGCCCTGACATATCACAATAGCCACCCGTATCACTCTTCCCTGGCAATATTACAGTGGCCACCCGTACCGCTCTACCCTGGCAATATCACAATAGCCACACGTATCGCTTCGCCCGGACAATATCACAATAGCCACATGTATCGCTCTGTCCTAATAATATCACATTAGCCACCTGTATCGTTCCGTTCTAAAAATATCATATTACCCACCCATAACACTCTTCCCAACATGCCACATGTGCCACAAAAATGTAACGACCCGACCAGTCATTTTGAGAATTAGCATATCGTTCAGTGGCTTAAGATATCTACCTTCGTATTGTGTATAATTACTTGTGTGTGTGGTCGAGTTCAGTTTTCGAATGATTCGGGATTGATTTAGAAGAATGATTCTTGTTTTAAAAAGCTTAAGCGATAAGAGTTAAGCAAAATGTGACTCACACACAAATAAAACGTCATGCCCACATTTTTATCACAACAACAATAGCCACCCATATCACTCTGCCCTGACAAAATCACGATAGCCACCCGTATCGCTCCGCCCTAACAATATCACAATAGCCACCCGTGTCACTCCGCCCTGACATATCACAATAGCCACCCATATCACTCTGCCCTGACAAAATCACGATAGCCACCCGTATCGCTCCGCCCTAACAATATCACAATAGCCACCCGTGTCACTCCGCCCTGACATATCACAATAGCCACCCATATCACTCTGCCCTGACAAAATCACGATAGCCACCCGTATCGCTCCGCCCTAACAATATCACAATAGCCACCCGTGTCACTCCGCCCTGACATATCACAATAGCCACCCATATCACTCTGCCCTGACAAAATCACGATAGCCACCCGTATCGCTCCGCCCTAACAATATCACAATAGCCACCCGTGTCACTCCGCCCTGACATATCACAATAGCCACCCATATCACTCTGCCCTGACAAAATCACGATAGCCACCCGTATCGCTCCGCCCTAACAATATCACAATAGCCACCCGTGTCACTCCGCCCTGACATATCACAATAGCCACCCATATCACTCTGCCCTGACAAAATCACGATAGCCACCCGTATCGCTCCGCCCTAACAATATCACAATAGCCACCCGTGTCACTCCGCCCTGACATATCACAATAGCCACCCATATCACTCTGCCCTGACAAAATCACGATAGCCACCCGTATCGCTCCGCCCTAACAATATCACAATAGCCACCCGTGTCACTCCGCCCTGACATATCACAATAGCCACCCATATCACTCTGCCCTGACAAAATCACGATAGCCACCCGTATCGCTCCGCCCTAACAATATCACAATAGCCACCCGTGTCACTCCGCCCTGACATATCACAATAGCCACCCATATCACTCTGCCCTGACAAAATCACGATAGCCACCCGTATCGCTCCGCCCTAACAATATCACAATAGCCACCCGTGTCACTCCGCCCTGACATATCACAATAGCCACCCATATCACTCTGCCCTGACAAAATCACGATAGCCACCCGTATCGCTCCGCCCTAACAATATCACAATAGCCACCCGTGTCACTCCGCCCTGACATATCACAATAGCCACCCATATCACTCTGCCCTGACAAAATCACGATAGCCACCCGTATCGCTCCGCCCTAACAATATCACAATAGCCACCCGTGTCACTCCGCCCTGACATATCACAATAGCCACCCATATCACTCTGCCCTGACAAAATCACGATAGCCACCCGTATCGCTCCGCCCTAACAATATCACAATAGCCACCCGTGTCACTCCGCCCTGACATATCACAATAGCCACCCATATCACTCTGCCCTGACAAAATCACGATAGCCACCCGTATCGCTCCGCCCTAACAATATCACAATAGCCACCCGTGTCACTCCGCCCTGACATATCACAATAGCCACCCATATCACTCTACCCTAGCAATATTACAGTGGCCACCCGTACCGCTCCACCCTGAAGATATCACAATAGCTACACGTATCGCTTTGCCCGGACGATATCACAATAGCCACATGTATCGCTCTGTCCTAATAATATCACATTAGCCACCTGTATCGCTCCGTTCTAAAAATATCATATTACCCACCCGTAACACTCTTCCCAACATGCCACATGTGCCACAAAAATGTAACGACCCGACCAGTCATTTTGAGAATTATCATATCGTTCAGTGGCTTAAGATCTCGAGTACCTTCGTATTGTGTATAATTACTTGTGTGTGTGGTTGAGTTCAGTTTTCGAATGATTTGGGATTGATTTAGAAGAATGATTCTTGTTTTAAAAAGCTTAAGCGATAAGAGTTAAGCAAAATTTGACTTTGGTGTAGATGACTCCAGAATGGTATTTTGATGATTCCAATAACTTCGTATGGTGATTTTGGACTTAGGCATATACCCGGACTTCGATTTGGAGGCTCGTAGGCTAATTGGATGCATTTTAGCAAAAGTTAGAAAGTTGAAGGTTTGGAAGGTTGAGAGGTTTGACCGGGAGTTGAATTTGTTTATAACAGATTCAGATTTAGATTCCCAGAGTTGGAATAGCTCCATTGTGTCATTTGGGACTTGCATACAAAATTTGACATCATTCCGGGTTGATTTGATATGATTCGGTGCGAGTTGTAGAAGTTGAAAGTTCATAAGTTCACTAAGTTCAGTTTGAGGTGCAATTCATAGTTTTGATGTTGTTTGATGTGATTTAAGGCCTCAAATCCTGTCCGTGTTATGTTATGGAACTTGTTGGTATTTTTGGACGGGGTCCCAGGGGCCTCAGGTGTGTTTTTGATGGGCTACGGGCCATTCCCTCATATTTTAAAGTTGTTAGTTTTTCAGTTATTCTGCAGTTCTATGCATTAGTGTGGGGACTAATGCGATCGCGAAGTTTATTTGGTGAGTCTGAGGAGTTACTAATTGCATTCGCGAGTTGGTCATCGTGTTCACGCATATTGGGAGAATATTGGTCCATGCGTTAACGTCCCTCCTGTCGCGAGCACGTAGAGTTAGAGCTGGACGGGCGCCAGGAGATTGTCTATCGCGTTCGCGTGTCTAGAGTTGCGTTCGCGTAGTCCAATTGAGCTGGTGAGTCGCATTCGCGGACTGCTTATCTCATTCATGTAGGGTCATTTGGCAGCTTATGATTATGTATTTCGCGATCACGAAGCATGTTCCGCGATCGCAAAGTGGAACACCTGGCTAGATCTATATTTACTTAATTTTGAGTATTTTCGATATTTTATCACTTTTTGAGTTAGAGAGCTCAGATTTGGGCGATTGTTGAGGGGACTTTCACATGTTGGATTGGGTAAGTGTTCTTGATATGGATTTGATTATATTTCATGATTCCCATCTTTATTTTTATCATTAAACTAGTGATTTCAATTTGAGAAAATGAGAATTTTTGTAAAAACTTTCAAAACCGTAAAATGAGAATTTGAAGGCCGATTTGATGTCGGAATTGGACAATTTTGATATGGTTGGACTCATATCAGAATGTGTGTTCAGATTTTGTGAATTTTGTCGAATTGCGAGGTGCGGACCTGAGATTTCCCTTTTGGGTTGACTTTTTAGTTTTCATTAAAGATCGGAGCTTTATTATCCGAAATTGTTTTCGATGGTTTTTATTTATGATAGTGACTTATTTTGGCTAGATTTAAGCCATCCGGAGGTTTATTTCACACGAGAATATCATTTTAGAGTATTGATTTGGCTTCTTTGAGGTAAGTATCATGCCTATCTTTTTGTGGGGGAACTACCCCTTAGGATTTGAGTTTTTTGTGCTATTTGTGTTATGTGGAAGCCGTATACGCGAGGTGATAAGTGTGTACTCTGGCTTATATTTGAAATTGACCGATTTAGACTTTTAGGCTTCTTTCATGTATTTATTTGGAATTGTTAGCACATGTTATATCTCTTATCCGTCATGTTTACCATCACATGCCTTATTTGAAGTTGTCGTTATATGTCACATCCTTTACTTGTCAAGTTTACTCTTATATGCTTTATTTGATATTCGTGTGATGGCATATTTTTCCTTATGTATGTCATACACCTCACATGACTTGTTGTATTGCTTCGATGATCTACTCGATGTCTTTGATATTACTTGTTGACTTGGGTTGTAATAGTACACTCGTACAAACATACACCATAGCATGCCACTTATCCTAGTTCAGGAACATGAAACTTGACATTTATTGATCATGCCTACGTATTCTTGTATTATCTTCTTTCGTGTTGATAGTGAGCCTGTGACCATGCCAGGCGGGTTGTGATATTGAGCCTTTGGCCATGCCGGGCGAATTGTGATATTGAGCATGTGACCATACCAGGCGGATTGATATTGTGAGCCTGTGATCATGCCGAGCGAATTGAGATATTAGCATGTGAGTTGTCCGTGTGGTTGTGATTTGAAATGCGGGCACAAGGTGCCGTGAGCATATGATTGTGCGTTGAGACTCGTGACTTTTGACTATGAGATGAGGTATCTCAGAGTAATTTCGTTGCAAAACTTGTGCTAGAACAACTTGACTTAATTGGTTGTTATTTGTTTTCCGATTAGGTTTAATTGGTACTTTCACGGTGTTTGTGTTACTTTACTGTTTATATCATATGTTGATTCTTGTTGCCATTTACTGATTCCTGCTTTCATTATTAGCTTTATGCTTTTATACTGCATAGGTTATTTTGATTAGTAGGTGTCTTGACTTATACCTCGTCACTACTCCACCGAGGTTTGTCTTGATACTTACTAGGTACCGATCGTGGTTTACTCATACTACACTTTTGTACATTTTTATGTAGAGTCAGGTATTGGAATATCGGACTCGGGCACAGTTAGCTTATTGCTCACGAGGATTCAAGGTAGAGCTGCTTGGTCGTCGCAGTCACTAGGAGTCCTTTCTTTCATTGTACTGTCAGCTTGTTATTTTAACAGTATTGTATTTCGACCTTTGAGATCTTTCCATGTATTCAACTAGAGTTCATGACTCTGTATTACCTAGTATTAGGAGGTTGTTATGATTATTGCCGCAAGGGATTATTTTGCTTTTATTTCGGTATTCATATTAAACTCTGTTTTAAATTATCATTGTTAAAATTGGCTTAATCGTTGTAAGTAATCAGCTTACCCAGTCTTAGAGACTAGGTGCCCTAACGACGCATGTGGTGGGATTTTAGTTCATGACAAGTTGGTATCAGAGCACTAGGTTCATAGGTGCTATGAGTCACAAGCAAGTTTAGTAGAGTCTTGCGGATCGGTACGGACTTATCTTCGAAAGGCCACATAACTATTAGGAAAATTCCACTTCTTTCAATCCTGTCGTGCAAATTTGTTGATTTCAAAGTTTGAGTCTTTGTATCTCTATTCTTTCACAGATGGTGAGGGCACGCGCTACTAGATCAGCTGAGTAGACACACGTACCCCCTGCTAGAGCCAAGAGAGACCGGGGCCGAGGCGTAGGACAAAGATGGGCACGTGCCGCAGCTAGAGCACCTTTCAGAGCAGTAGTTGCGGAGCTGCCAGCAGCTCCGGTTGGGGGACAGGCACCCGAGGCGGCTGATGTTACCCTGAGACTTTAGGAGACTTTAGCTCAATTTGTGAGCATGTTTGGTACAATGGCTCAGTGGGGATTGATCACCGTTGCACCAACTACTTCACAAATTGGGGGAGGAGCTCAGACTCCTGTCACCCGTACTCCAGAGTAGCAGGCTCATGTTGGTCATATTTCGGGTGTGGTGCCGGTAGAGCCTGTTATTCCGGTTCAGCCCGAGGTCAAGCCAGTGGCATCGGAGGAGGAGCAGGAGAGGATTGAGAGGTTCTAGAGGTATGCTTCACCTACTTTTAGTGGCACAACTACCGAGGATGCACAAGGCTTTCTAGAGAAGTGTCATTGTATTCTCGGCACGATGAGTATTGTGGAGGTGAGTGAAGTTGCTTTAAAAATATTTTAACTGTCGGGAACAGCGTATCAGTGGTGGTAGGTTTATGAGGAGGGTAGACCAGCCGATGCAACACCACTCATTTGGACTCAGTTTTTAGAGATGTTTTTGAGGGAGCTTTTCCCCAGACCCTCTATTATGTGTGGCGCACAGAGTTGGAGCAGCTATGTCAGGACACTATGATCGTGTCAGAGTATGCCATCAGGTTCAGTGAGTTATCTCGTCATGCACCTACTATGGTTCCCACAATCAGAGAGAGAGAGTCCGTAGATTTATTGAGTTGCTCAGTTATGGTCTTAGATTCAGTTTGGCTCGGGAGTTGGAGACTAATACTCAATTTCAGTAGGTTGTGGATATTGCCAGGAGGTTAGAGCGTATTCATGGTGAGGAGAGGGAGGATAATGAGAGAAAGCGGTCTCGAGATTCCAGAGGATTCAATGGATTTTACTCTTCAACTATGACCCATCATAGAGGGGGCTCGAGCAGTCAACTAGTCCAGTCCGCACTCCAGATTACTCGTGGTGCTCCCGTTAGTCAGGGTACTCGTATGGGGTAGTCATCTTTTAGTGCACCACTTACGTAGAGTTCCTACATCCATTATTCCAATTATCCGGCACAGACACAGTATGAGTAGACACGCCCATATAGGGGTTGTTATGAGTGTGGAGATACTAGGCACATCATGAGATATTGTCCCAGACTTGGGAGAGGCAAATTCCATTCTAGTTGCTACTCCACCTACACAACAAGCTAGGGGTGGAGGAAAAGCGGGTAGATGGCGTCCTAGAGGGGGAGGCCCAACCAATTGATATGCTTTCCATGGTATGGCTGAGGCCGTTGCACCAGATAGTATCGCTATAGGTTTGGTTTTGAGTTTTCGTAGAGGAGCATCATTCTTATATTGATCTGGTTTTATTTATCGGAGCGAGTCCTCCTATCTTGCTTCATCTATGGGTGAGCTTCGTGATTCTTGTACTCTGCATATGTGTTTACCTATGTTGGGAGATTCTACTACCCACTGTCTATCGTTTTGTTTCGTTCACCATTGAGAGTCATGATACTAGGAGGAATTTTCTGTTGCTCATTACGGTAGGTTTTGATGTGATTTCTGGATGGTTTGGTTATGATTTGTGATTTAGGTGCTCTACCGGTATGGGAAGTTCATTACGTGTTGTGATTTTGGTTTGTGGAATTGAGTTAGTGGAAGGTTTCGGTTGGTATGATGTGTATTTTACTTGTGATTCATTGTTGAGAGTGGGATCCTCATGATTTTGTGTAGTTTGATATGTTTAAACCAGGCTACTGTCACGCCCCGACCTCGAGGAGCGCGACCAGCGCTCAACAGAGTTACCCCGGTCGAGCAAGCCTGCATAGTGGAGTCTACCCAACTCAACAATAAATAAAGAGAAGAATACATTTCATTAATTGGTCAGTAAGAAGTCCTGAAAACAACACCAATTCATTTCCATTAGTTACGTCATTAAACTGTCTTCAAAACAGTACATTGTACAATCATAGTTAAAGTAGAACAGATGATATGATTATAATGTTTTTAGTTCAACCTTCCAAAAAATATATAGAACCCACATTATGTCTACGGAGCATCTAACAGGAACAAAAGAGTGCTATGACAGTGTCGGCAACAAGGTCCCGGCTATACTTCAAAATGCTTTGTACAATGGATAGGAAATACATGACCCCGAAATAAAGTGGGGCTTACCAAGTCAACTGAGGGGAGGGTGTACTGCTATCACTAATCAATACCACCTGCTATGGAACCACCTCTATCCATTAAAGATGCAGTGCCCCCGGCAAAAGGGACGTTAGTACATATGGAATAGTACTAGTATGTAAAATTAAGCGCCCTCTTAGTAGAACGAATAATAGTAAACAAAGAAGGAAAAAAGACATCAATAAGAGGATCAAATAGTAACAAGGTGTCAAGTTAGGGACAAGTAAATTTCAGTATTTTAAGTTGGGAAATCTTTAGCACTGATACACCATCGTGTTTTAGCACGGAGTCCGATCTCAGCCGACCGGCTAAGCCGTCTCACCCCGTGACATACACTCACAATACCACCATGTACGCTGCATGGCGTCCGATCTCAGCCCAACCGGCTAAGCCGTCTCACCATAATGTCGTGTGGGTCGACATCACATCACATTTCGCTAGCAGTAATCTCATCCCATTTAAGGGGAAACAACTCAACACATCAATCTCATTCCATATAAGGGGAAACGCTTGGGCTACAGGAGCCCCTCCGGAGTCTGTAACACACCCCCAGTATGCGCGGATGATACTATTGAGGGATGGATTTCCCTGGACATGGATTTGTCCGAAGTACTTATACTTGGAGATGGATTTCTCCACAGGGTTGGATTGCCCTTTTTCCTTGGTATTGGGTGACCTATAGTCAGTGTTGTATATGTTCCGGGATGGATATCCCTGAGCCGTATGGGCCATAGACTGTACCGAATGGTTGAGCATGATGAGTGGAAAGTGCAAAGCAGTGAGATTGAGTACTCTGAGAGTGTGAGTACATGATTCATCTCTGAGATACATGGAATTGGCATGCACACATGACATACATGCATAGAGATGCATTTTCCTCATGTTGTACGGTATCATGTCATTCATGACTTTTACGCACATTGACATATGAGCATAGAGAGGTATTTCACTCTTGCCATCTGGAAAAGAAATGAAACATCTTACTTATTTTGGAAAAAAAATTACAGTTTTCAAACTATCTCATACTTTTCGATGATTTCGGTAAAGGATTTGGGATTTCACTGTTATTCTTGAAAAGCGGAACTATTTTCAAGAAACTGTGATAAAGTTGAGCATTTTATTTATGAATTGCTTCCTTATATATATGCTCTATATTGTTATAAATAGTTGTTGGCTATTGGTGTTGGACCCGACCATATTCCAGCTCGTCACTACTTTCAACCTAAGGTTAGGTTTGTTACTTATTCAGTATATGGGGGCGGTTGTACTCATACTACACTTCCTTTACATTGCTTGCAGATTTTGGATGCCGATGTTGCTGTGTTCGATGGGAGCTGGATTGGAAGATGTACCTGCGTCCTTGTTGTAGCTGCCTCTTGTTCATGGTAGCCTTAGATTTTAAAACTCTGTTTATGTACTTTTCAAACAGAAAATGTATTTAGTTCATATCAGCTTTGTAAACTCTATTCTTAGAAGCTCATGATTTGTACTATCAGTCCTTGGGGAATGTATAAGATTCAGATAATTCCTTTGTTTAATTGTCTTATTAAAAAGTTAATTGAAATTGGATAGTTATTAGTTGGCTTACCTAGCGGGTTAGGTTAGGTGGCATCACGACTAGTGGATTTTGCGTCGTGACAGATTGGTATCAGAGCTCTAGGTTCATAGGTTCTACAAGTCATGAGCAAGTCTCTAGTAGAGTCTTGCGGATCGGTATGATGACGTCCATACCTATCTTCGAGAGGCTATAGGACATTTAGGATATATTTCCCATCTTTCTTTCATTATTGTGTGACATTGATTCAGCTTGAGGCATAATCCTTCGAATTCCTTTCACGCATTCATTCGCACACGTGAGCGCTCGGTATCGGTTGTGCATCGACGACTGGTGATTTCCTAGATGAGGGCGAGATGTGATTTCTGTGTATTGATGATGGACCAGTCTGGGGGACTTGAAGGTGGGTTTTGACTGTAGATGGAGCACTGAGGTATTGACTGCGTGAGCACATACTTTTGGATTTATATGTCCGATTTCTATTAGTGGAATTGATGACTGGATGGCTACGTGATAAGTATGATGTGACTGCTAGATGTGTTCATATGATTTGAATATGACGAGAAGGGTTTGCTTGAGGTGTAGAAAGAACTATTCGGTGCTTGATTTCCATCTTGATTTGATGTATAGTCTCGAGTTATGGGTGTGTTGAAGGATACTTTTCATGTTATTTAGTTGAGGAGTGGAGTAGATTTTCATGTCGTGATATGAGTTCAGACTTAGGAAGATTAAGTGGTTGCGTAATAGTTATGACTGTGGAAGGGTACAGAAAGATATCAGTTTGAGGCTAAGCAGGTGGGTTATCTCCTGCGGGATGTCCTGAGGTTGTGTGATCCCTATGTTGTTTTGTTGAGAGTTCTCTTTTACTAGTAAATTATATGTAGTGCAATTTGAGTTTGGATCGCTTGTGGATATTGTCTTGACTGTTACGAGGATGAATAAGAAATTTGCAAATGATTTGAGGTATTATGTTTTTTGTGTTACATGAGCTTAGGAAGGATTTAGTTGAATCCTATTCCGTTGTTATGCCAATATGGGGGTGGCTATTGTAAGTTATCAGATTCTTTATTCCTTGGCCTTGAGCCAAGTGGGGGAATCTGCTATCGACGGTTTGATTGCGTGGTTATGTGTTGTGTTGGTTTCAATTTGAGGCATACTGGTGAATCAGTTATGGCTTATAGAGGTTCGGATCGAGGGTGACTCGAGTAAAGAAAATTCTGGATAAGGGTTGTGTTATGCTTTATGGGTATATGAGAAACATTGGATGATTGAGTTGTTATTTGTAAAGGATGTAGCGTGCATGGGGTAGGGATTCACTCGGTTGCTTAGAAGAGTGGATAACTTCCTTGGGTGTTGTTGTGCTAATAGGGCACAGGTCATTCGGTTCGTTTGATCAATGTAATTGAGACTTGAGTAGAGTGGAAGACTCTCAATAATGGTTCTAATGGATGCAAGATTTAAATGTGGCAGTTGAAAATTTTGCGGATTTGTGCATGGCTAAAATCGGAGGGTTACACTGGATGGTATCGAGACTCGCAATATTTCTACATCATTGCGGATTCAACATTTCAGTATGAGGAAGGTAAGATGAACAACTTGAAATTCATAGAAGGTCTCTTTAGAGTGGGTATCTCGATTGTGGTACTTTCGTGGTGCTTAAGAGAGCATCCAGCGGCTTATGAGCCTTAGGGCAGTGTGAGTTTATGCTAGGGTCTCGTATGGTGAGTCTTGGGTTGAGGATTGAAGTATTATGGAAAAGAGGAGTATCAATTTGAAGGTAATTCAGAAGGAACTTGGAGAATTAGGACAGTTTAGTAATAGGTTGGATCAGCATAGTAACGGATGCGATTGGCTATTTTGGTGCTTATGATGTAGTGAGTTTCTACAGGTGTTTTGTGGCGATACTCTTGGGTTTTGACTGTGTAGGCTGGTTGAGTTAGAGGGGTTCAGTCCTGACGGTTTGGTTTTGTGCAAATGGGATTCAGAGAGTTATTGATGGTTTCTACCACGGTTAGAGATGTATATTTCCTACTAGCGTGTGGAGCATGTGATGTATAGTGATTTTCTCCTAGATGGGATCAAATGGAAAGTTTTTGGCTAATTAAGTATGCAGTTGCTTGTGACTCGGAGAGGATTACGAAGCTCTCGTATTTTTTGTATGATGGCATGGTATGTGTGGTGTGTTGGGTAGGATTGAGAATTGCATGTGTAGGGTCAAGGTTCAATTTTGAAGGGAAGGTCATGAGTCCTTGGGCAGTATGGACAGTTTCGGACGACTAGGTAAATAATATTACTATCTGGTATGGCTTGATGAGGGTATATTTTTCAGAAGGGGCAATGTGTTTTGATTTATGGATACTTCATTGGTATTGCGACACTCTCTTGTTTGATCGACTACTGATGTTCAAAGTTTGCTTTGTGGAACAGACGAATTGTAGAAGTATTCCTCGTGGGATGATCGTGTATTGGAGAAGTGTTAGACATTTAGGTGGTGGAGTTGAGATCAGATATGGTGATTCGTGTGTTCTATGGATTTGGAGACCGGGAGTTCTCATGAGTAGATTGTTTCATGGTTGTGGACTGTGAAAACGTAGCCAAGGTTAGTCCGAAGATAGTATGTGTTATGATTCAGTTATTGTGGACTTTCGGAGGGTCATTTATCTTGGACGAACTTGCGCAACCGCAGATGCGGTTCAAGTGCGCAGAGGCGCGATCGCAGAAGCGGCTTAAGGACCGCAAGTGCGAGGTTTTGCTGAGTGAGGCTGTTTCGCATAAGTGAGGAACTACCGCAGAAGCGGTGGTCGCAGATGCAACAATTTGACCGCAAATGTGGAATAGCTGGGCAGAGTTATAAAAATTAAAGTTTTGGTTCATTCTTCATATTTTGAGATGTGGGACTCCGATTGAGGCGATTGTTGAAGCAAATTGCATCACAAGGATTGGGGTAGGTGTTCTCTACTCAGTTTTGATTATATTATATGAATCTACCTTCGATTTTAGCAATTTGTTGATCAATTTTGAAGAGGCAATTGGGGGTTTTGGCCTAAAGTTTCATAATATGAATGTTTGAGTTTTGAATACCGATTTGGAGTCGCATTTGAGTGAAACTAGTATGGTTGGACTCATAATTGAATGGGTTGTCAGATTTTGTGAGTTTTGTCGAGTGTTTTTAGCTGGATTTGGGATTTGATTTAGAATTCGATCTTTATCTTTTGTAATTGCTCCCTTGGGCTTTATCTGATGTATCTGAGTTGCTTTTGGCTAGTTTTAACCATTCGGAGGTTGCTACGCGCGTGATGGCATTTTTGGAGCATCGCTTGGCTTGCTCAGTATTGGAATTGGCTTGTTCAAGATAAGTAACTCTTCTAAACTTAGTGTTGAGGGTATGAAACGCCAAATTACGTGTTGTGGGATTGGTATTAAGGTGACGCATATGCCAGGTGACGGACGTGTGGGCGTGCACCCTGTGAATTGTGATTCCATTGCACTGTATAGTGGCCCTATTTTCGTTGATATCTGTGTTTTCACCATGTGATAAAGTAATTGAGTTGTCAATCATGCTAGATATCATGTTTAAGCTTTATGCTGATATTGTTAGGACCCATAGAGGTCGTTGCTTACTGTCATCTCACTGATTTCATTGATATTTCATACTCAGTCATATTCATGCATTCATATCAAATATCAGTCTCAGCTGTTACTTATTGATACATCATATCATTGTTTCGGGTTAGTTTTCATGACATTTTGAGCCCATGGGTGAGACTGGAGAGATTGATGACTGAGTGAGGCTGAGAGCCTGATTATGAGTGACAGTTATGGGATCGGGCTGCACGCTGTAGCGGTTATATTGATGATTAAGATAGCGCTTGGGCTGCAAGAGCCCCTCCGGAGTCTGTAACACACCCTCAGTTAGCGAGGATGGTACTATTGAGGGATATCCTAGACATGGATTTGTCCGAAGTACTTACTACCCGGAGATGGATTTCTCCACAGCGTTGGATTGCCCTTTATCCTCGGTACTAGATGACTTATAGTCAGTGTTGTATATGTTCCGGGATGGATTTCCCTAGGCCGTATGGGCCATATACAGTATCGAGTATGTCGCGCGCCAAAACCAAGGAGCGCGACCGGCGCTCAACTGAGTGAACCCGACCGAGCAAGACTGTTAGATTTTCTTCTTCCCAAACTAATCCACGAATGAAGATAATACATATTTTCATTAATTAGACAAAAACATGATCATGTCTACAATACCAATTCATTACCAATAGTTTTCATCATTTTTCTTAAAGGCTCAAGTTGGACAAGTAATACAACCACAACATAACATAGTTTGTCTTTCCCAGCACCAATACACAACCCATACTATGTCTACAGAGCCTTTATAGATAAAGAAGAGTACAATGATAATGCCGGTAACAAGGCCCCGGCTATACCTCAAACAGAATACACAAAGTACAAAAGATTCACGACCCCGGGATGAAGTGGGGCTCACCAAGTCAGCGGGGAAGAAAGTGTACTACTATCACTGATCAATATCTCCTGCTGTGGAACCACCTGCATCCATTTAAAGATGCGGCGCGCCCGCCAAAAGGGATGTTAGTGCTGTCGAATAGCACTAATATGTATAACTAAACACCCTCTCAATAGAATGACAACTAATACAAACAAGATTATCATAATATCAATAAAAGCCTTAGTCAACATCAAACCTCAATTTAGGATCAAGACAATGTTCAAATTAATTTCCATATCTCACACTGGGAGATTTTTAGTATCGATATACCATTGTCCACAATACCATTATTCACAATACCAGTACCGCCATACTCTCAGCACAGGGTCCGATCACGACCCAATCGACTAGGCTATCTCATTAGAGACATTAACCACAATTACTCTCAATATCAATACCATTGTATTTAACACGGAGTTCGATCATGATCCGATCGGCTGGGCTATCCATTAGGGACATCGGCCACAATCATAATTTCAATTATAATTTCCAGCACAATCACCACCATGTGTGCGGTATGGTGTCCGATCACGACCCGACCAGCTAGGCTGTCCTATTCGAGACATCAACCTTTTTATATCAATCATCGCATTTGATATTACTTTCACATCTTTTCATTTCATTGGCACTAATGGCCATAATTATATGATCATTCTTGGCACGTTGGCCATATTTAGTACTTCATGCTAACCTTTTCAATTTCAATTATCATCATCATCATCAACAACAAATACAATTCAAATGAAGGTGTGTAGTACACATGTGAGAAATTTAGAGTCTAAGGCACATAGAGATATTTCACAAAATTTGGCATCATAGCCTTCGTTTGAACTTGACTTAAAGTCGAAACATTATTAAAGCACAACCCATATTTCAACACATCCTCAATTGGTAACATAACATGAATAAAGCATTTGGTATACTTGTTGAACATATATCTTTCAACCAAATCTTACTCGAAATAGCCAATGTTATTATTGACCACTCGAGACTTATATAATTTACATGAATATCATGGGATTCAATTCTAAGAGAAGAGTTTAGCCAACATACTTTGTCCGAGTCTTCATTAAGTGTCACGACCCAAACCGATGGGTACCCGGTACCTTACTCAACCGAGTACCATCGTAACATATCTTTCTTATTACTATCATCATATACACGTGACATACGAGCCTAATAGGCCAACATCATCATTTATAAATTCAAAATATAGGCCGACACGCCCGTACAATATTTTACGTACACGACATATGTCTACAAGCCTCTAAGAGTACATAATTGTCATAAAGGTCGGGAGAAAGCCCCGCCACACCAAACCATACACATCTAAATCTTACTGACCAAACAAGCAACTCCGGAGCAAATGGAGTGCACCAATATCTTATGTTGAGCTGATCGCCTACTTGGAGGACTCTCGACCTGTCTATCAAGACCTGCGGGCATGAAACACAGCATCCCCAGGCAAAAGGGACGTCAGTGCAAATAATGTACGGAGTATGTAAGGAATGAAAATCAGTAAATTATAGACATGAGAGAAACATGGAGTAAAAGACTCGACATGTACGTGTGCATAGATCTGTGAGTGATTTTATTTTTATATTGTCATGAATATGCGTATAAATATCATACCGTGCATAGGTATATGCGTTCATAGCATCATCAAGCCTCTGAGGGCATCCCATCATATCATTTTAGCTACTATGGGCAAATCATCAACATATACCAGTTGATCAGGTGGTGGTGCATATATAACGCCGTAACCTTTTTCCATATCCCATATACATATATATGCGTATATAACGCCATCTAGTCATGGGTCAATGTATATGTATAAATGCATGAAATGCATAAGAAATACGTTTAATATTTTCTCGGAATGTCATAAAAATAATATGCCTTAAGAAATACATTAATAAGATTTTCTCGAAATGTCGTGAAAATAATATGCATGTCGGATAAATTTTATTAAATACGTATTTTTCTGAGACCCATGAACAGAAGATATAATAATAATTAACATGGGGAATCAAGAATATAGACACCCCTAATATTTCTATGAATAGAGTTATTTATGGAAACTGTACATTTGCTCGTTTCGTATAGATCATGCCAAAAGGAAAGAAAGATAGCCTTAACATACCTGAACTGGTTCTCTGGACAATCCTTATAACATACGACAATTGCGACAAAACTCGTGACGTTAAGATCGGAGTAGGGAAAATCCGTATAATATTCTTGAGAAAATTTATACCGGGCTTTCTTTGAACTAGCCTTTCACGTTGGATCTTGTAAAATTTCAGAGAGAATTCATGTTGGATTGTTGTCATCTTCTCTATTAATGGTATAGGAATGTTATCTTAACTTTGAAAAGTCCTATACTATTCCAATAAAGAGGCCAAGAAATCTTTACGTGTAAATAGGTTGTCACTTTGTCTAGTGACTCATTTGTATAATTTGCCACATAATATAATGGCTTAAAGAGTCATTCTTGGGGTTTAAGGGGTGCTGCCAGGTGAGTGCCCTTTACTTATCCAATTATCCACCCCTTTTTCTTAATCAATCCATTAATTCCCCCACTAGTCAAATAATTAACCAATTACCCACATAATTAAAAATTAGCGCAAATTAACTAAAATACTACTCCTTTTTAATATACTTTATACATCATACTATCATGGTCATATGGGACCTTGTATGGCACTAATCCATAAATACCAGTTATTATAGCTCGGACCGTATTTTATCCCAAATTGTCAAACTTTGAGGAATTTTATTTTTTTCGATTTTTTTACGCTCTCTCCTTCATGAATATTCTCATCACTTGTTTGGAATAGCATAATACTTATAATCCCAAAATAATCTCGTTACCGAGCTTACGTCGATTAACTTATGACGAAATATTAGCGTACAAAAAAAATACAGGATATAATATCTCATTTTCGATCTCTCATCAATTTATCTATGGAGTGCTTTCATATACGAAAATGTGGGGTGTAACATCATTCCCCACTTTGGAACATTTGTCCTCGAATGTTGACTGGTGCACTGATCATTTTCATAGCCTATGTCTTCCGAATACTTTATTACTCTCCTTGCCATCTAGGCAACTATGCTTTGAATAAATCCAAAGGCCAGGGCATCCCCTCCCTTTAGGTCTATTTCTCACACCACGACTTGTGGTCGGAATCCTTCCAATCTTGTAACTGTTGCTACATTCTATCATGCAGCCTGTACGACTCCAACCTTGTAAATGCACCTATGCGACTCTTTCCTTCGGCTTTTATCCAATCTCTAGGCCTCACTTTGTGAACATATACAGAACTAAAGATGTCCCTCTGGGCATTTATAGGTATACTGAAGTCCTTCCGTCGGTACTTTGTCGGACTTACTACTATTGCTATATCTTGTTTCATAGCCCCAGTTATCCATCCGTGTGACTTTACTGCATCTAGGTAGGTCATAATCTACCATAACACTTACTTCAATTTATCGTTACTGAGGCCTGCTATCAAACTCCAGGTTATTCTTGTTGCTTATCCCAAATGTATAAATCTAAGTCCTTTAATGCTTCCTCATTACTGTTCATCTTAAGAACGACAGCCTAACCTCATCTAGTACTTTGTCATTTTTGTCCATCCATTATTGATTCACCTCAATATTGATCTACAATATACCACTAATAACTTGAAACTTGTTACGTAAAACCTTGCCACTAGGGCTTACGTTGCATCGAAGAATATTTGAAGTGATTTCCGTAATCGTATTTCATAGTATCTCGATGTGATTCACCTTATGGGGGTATTCTGATCTCGTGCCATTCGCGAAATATTTTCTCCTTCTCCCTTTTATTTTTCTTTCTTCAAATCATTATTCAGTCGAAGGCGCAACCGTTATCTTTTATCTATCACAATTACACCTTCATTTCACTACCAGGGCAATATTCCATCTCTTATAAATGCTACTAGTCTTAGACTTCTTTGAGTTGATTCAGGCTATATTGAGCCTTCTATAACTTAGAGAACCCATCGGCTCTCATGTTTTCATGGGCTTAATCCCAAGAACTGACCCATTCTCGTCACTTTCTTACTTGCCCTTTCTCATCCTTACTCCTATAATAAAACCTCGTCGTTTTACTATACTTTAACTTGCGAGCTCTACGTGTCTATTTATACTATTCACAACCTTCCTTCAACTTGCTTGCACCAATGATTCCCTTATGTTATTCTGGAACATTAAGCGAGGCATCACATCATCTCTAACTCTTATTTTCTCTCTTGACTAGATCTCTCGGTACATAGAAACCATAGGCTGGAAGGTACGCCACTGACGACGCTGCTATCATTCTTGGATATTGAATCCCAGTGCTTCTAGCCTTCTATCCGAAGCATGGACTATTCACGATCTTCTGTCTTTGAGTATCTTGTACGTTGTTTACCTTTACCTTACTTACCTTAAAATCTCGCATCGTATCTTCTATCTCTTTCATGACCTCCCTTCCACATAGGTATAATTCACGTCCATAACTTGAAGCTCTATTATAATACTTGCACCTCTGGTGCATACACAATCCGGTGGGAGTTTCGTACTGACTTCTTATGAGGCTGGTACTTTTCTAACCAACATTATCGTAGGGCCGTTATAGAATATGGTTGTTGTACTATCCCTCTGGTACCTCTGATATTAAGAGTGATCCTGTAATATTTTCAATCACGATTTCTATAATTGTCTGGGTCCAATAATCAGATTCTTGATTTACTTCGTTGATATAACTCTTTAGTTTCCTCCTTCTTCTGATCAGTCTTTATGTAGACTTAAGCTATCTCTTGATCTGCGACTCATGATATTAGTTATTACATTTAGCCTTTCATGGGTGCTGAGGAATGTCCATGATACAATCCTTTAATAATGCAATCCTTCATCTATGACCTGGGCTCAATTCTTTCTTTTAACTTATACCGGAATCTTCTACGGCTGTATATGTTGCATGTATAAAACTTCCAAACTCTTAAGTGCGTTCATAACGTAACTAACTCTGGATCATGAATCTAATAATTCTTTTTGTTCCATCTCAACTTTCTTCAAACGTAAGCAATTACTTTTCCTGGTCTTTCTGCCCCCTTTTTACGTGCATAGTTAGCTTATCTTCGTGCCCATGCATATTGGAATTCCATACAACTCATATGATCTTGAATATCACTTCTGATTTTACTTTCCGTTCCTTAGACACAGTAGGTGCTATTTTCTTATGGGGTGCATACAATATTGTTATGAGACTGTTGTTATAAGACCATTTCCTTCTTATGTCACCCAGCTTAGGTTAAAGCTTCCTTCCTTACTTTCTCAGCCAGTCTTTCATTGTAGCATTTAGGGAAGATTCTCTAACTCTTGTAAACCTGCGAGCTAATTACATTGAATACTTAATGTCCTTTCTCTCCTATAATTATTCGTAGTTTACGCTCGTTTGCTTGTAGGGTTGCTTTTGAACTTAAATTTTGACTGATTCCAGTGGCATCCTCTTTTATTTCCGTAACACTTATACGCCACCTTTAACTACCCCAACTTCTATCTGAATATTTCTCAAGGGTTCCGAGGTCATATCTACGAGACTGAATTCCCCATATTGGGTTTTACTATGTTTATCTTGCACGGTCTGTTACCTCATCTGTAACCCCCTGTTTAGCCATAACTAGGCTCTTCCTGAATCAACTACTGACTACTCGTTGGCCCCTTCTCACATCAATATTCCGCGTAATCTTTCTTGGGTCATTTCCTTTATCTTAACTTACGTCTCGCACGTGCTCCTTATTTATCACGAACATCTCAGGCAGGAACCCTTACTTCCTCTCCTTGACGTCGTGCTTGCATAATATTCTGGAATCGTAGCACATCTGTAGGATTTGAATACGTACAATCTCATCCCCATTTCATTTTTATCGCACTCTTCCTTTACCATTCCATAGTTACTAGAATTATTTAATTCCGACTTAATGCCACGTAACTCCATATTCCCCCCTTTTGGGGAGTACTAAGAGCTGAAGCCACGAGGATCTACCTATAGATGTTTTACCTTTTTATCTTAGGCATCGTTTCACAACATCAATGACCCTTACTCGCCTTGCGGCAATCCTTCTGTACCCAGGATAACCAAATCCCTTACTCGAAATGGTGACACTTAGTGCAACTAGCACATACAATCCCTTAAGCTTAACTTTGCTTATATTGCTTGCTTTAGGGAATCGTCTTCTTGAATGACCATTTTCTGAATTTCTCATGAATCGTTTTCTGTTGTCCATTCTATTATCGCCCGAACGCAAATCTGAAATTCTCGTGATGCTGATAGTTATCAAGTCACTTAGTCCCTAATTCATGCTTAATTTATCTTGTTCACTAGCCTATACTGATTTCTATTATTCTGGGGTCTAACTTTTCCTTCCAGTAGTTGCGTTGGAGTCACGAACTTATTTTTCGAAGTGAGGATAAGACTTTATGGCCTGTACTCTTTTTTTGCCTCAAGGCCTGTCACCTCTCGTATTTTCCTTCCCCTGACTATTGACTCTATAATACTGCCATTTTTGTTTTGATCTACCGTTGTCATCCATGTTGACATCTTACTCATAATGCTTCATTAACTCTCTTCTTATTTCCCTGCTAACATCTCTGTCTATCACCTTATTCTGAAAACTTCAACAAGACATTCTCTTGCTTTTAGCTCCCCTTGCTCCATCTACTGGCTCTTCGGGTTGCCTAACATTCTCTCTCTAATAGGGACGGGAGCCATACTAAGATAATATTTATCCTTTCCAGGCTTCCGGTGCTTATCTTTGTAGTACTCATATCTATCTGTACTATTTTAGGGTGCACCATCGAGGTGTCTCACTAGGAGATCCATTACCACATTTGCACTATCCTTCGAAAATGTCAACCAACTCAAATATTCCATCCACCCTTTTTGGGTCACTCTAACCCCAGCCGGACCTTGATATCCGTCCTTCTCTTATACTACTTCTATTAGCTTCCATATGGCATAAATAAGATGGGTGCGGCCAGTTGTATATACCTCTGCTACCATTGAAGGTAACTCAAATTGCTTATATCTCCCGTCATGAATGGTAAATAATGATAATCTTCATTAACTGGGTGCCTCGTACCCTTCTTCACCTTGCTTCATTTACTTGTTGAGACTTGTACTATCTTCTGAATTCTCATTGCCTTTAACCATAGGGATGGATAGATATCATTGCCTTAAGGCTCCTTATCAAGAGGCTTACACGTTTTAGTACACAAATGATCTACTAAAGACCTTACATTTTCTCATTATAAGTATTATGAAAAATCGAGTTCCTCTGACTCAACTCTTCCATATCCGTATTCAATCTCTTACCAACTAGGGTATCGTCATATTATAGATAAAATAGAAGCTAGGAGTTTGAATTCTTATAAATGAGCTCTACCAAACGATCTAGAGTAAGAAGAAAGAGTGACAGTCCTAAATGCCTTGTAGCCTCCTGCTTATAAGCATGGTGCACGACACACCCCTAAACAAGACTCTACTAGACATGGCTTGTAGACTCC
>AWOL01S0007246.1:55898-93129 GCA_000715115.1 Nicotiana otophora
TATATATATGTATAAGTATATATATATATATGTATATATGCTCGTCCAAAGCTTGGTCTTTTGCGTACTCATTTGGAAATTTAGTCTATCATGAAATTTTCCAACTTGACTTGGACTTAGGCCTCTCCTTAGACCCCACATAACTTATAATATGTCTTGTACACTTATTATCTTATCCAATTGTTATACATCATATTAATAGCCCTTGTTGGCATACAAAGTAATATAACTAGCACACATCAACTTTCTTAATAGCACTTAAGTACTTGAAAAAATTAGGGGTGCTAGATTCTCCCACACTGAGGATCATTCGTCCTCGAATGCGAAGAAGAGTCGACCCCAACACTGATCATAAATTAACTATTTTCTTACACACCTCAAGCTCCCAAATTTTTGACTATCTCTCGAATTCCAAAAATTTCGGCAGGGTTTCCCTTGTAACTGGGCCTATCCACCTGCCAGAGAACCCCAGAAACACATACTAACAATTTATACATAATCCAATGACGTAACATAACAACAAAACAACACCAACCATGGCCTCATAAACAACATATAACTAGAAAGGAACACCTTTAACATCAACTGTACAAGTGATACACAATTCATAGGCGATAATTTCCTAGAAAGATTACATAGCTATTGAAACAAATAAGGATACTTCTTATTCATCTCTTCCTCGGCCTCCCAAGTAGCTTCTTCAACTTGTTGATTTCGCCACAACACTTTTACGGAGGAAATTTCTTTGTTTCTCAATTTTTGGACTTCCCTATCAAGAATGGCAACTTGAATTTCTTCATAGGTTAGTTCTTCATTAACCTCAATAGTCTCAACTAGCACAATAAGCGACGGATCTCCGATTACCTTCTTCAACATAAACACATGAAATACCAGGTGTACTAATGAAATCTCAGGTGGTAGTTCAAGCTTGTACGCCACCTCACCTATCCTCTGAATGATTTTGTACGGCCCGACATACCTCGGACTCAATTTCCCTTTCTTACCAAATCACATTACACCTTTCATGGGGGAAACTTTCAAGAATACCCAATCATCTTCTTTGAATTCCAAATCCCTACGACGAACATCCGAATAGGATTTCTAATGACGCTGTGTAGTCTTCAACCGCTCCTTAATGATTTTACTTTTTCCATAGCCTGATGCATGAGGTCTGGCCCTATCAACTCTTCTTCACTAATTTCGAACCACCCAATGGGAGATCTACATCTCCTACCATATAAAGCCTCGAACGGTGCCATCTGAATTCTAGCATGATAGCTATTGTTGTATGCAAATTCTATGAGTGGTAAATGATCATCCCAGCTACCTTTGAAGTCTAGAACACAAGAGCGCAACATATCCTCAAGCGTTTGAATAGTCCGCTTTGCCTACCCGTTAGTCTGCGGGTGAAAGGCTATACTAAGATTCACCTGAGTACCCAAACCTTGCTGAATTTTCTTCCAAAAATTAGCAGTGAATTATGCTCGCTGATCAGAAATGATGGAAACTGGGGTGCCATGCAACCTGACTATTTCTTTGATATACAACTGGGCATACTGCTCTGCTGTGTCGGTAGACTTAACTGGAAAAAAGTATGCTAATTTCGTGAGTCGATCCACAATCACCCAAATTGAGTCAAACTTGCGCGGAGTGCGTGGTAATCCTACCACAAAGTCCATATTAATCATTTCCCATTTCCACATTGGAATATTTATGTTCTGTGCCAACCCACAGGGCCTTTGGTGTTCGGCCTTCACTTGCTGACAATTCGGACATCTTGCCACAAAGTCCGCCATATTCCTCTTCATATCATTCCACCAATAGACTTCCTTAAGATCATGATATATTTTTGTAGAATCTAGGTGCACGGAATACCTAGAAGTGTGAGCTTCAGTCAAAATTCTATCACGGAGACCATCCACATTTGGAACGCATAGTCGCCCTTGGTACCTTAGTGTACCATCATCCATGCCAAGAGAAAAGGCCTTGATCTTATGTTTATGAATTCACTCTTTCAATTGTGCCAACAATGGATCGCTGTATTGTTTCTCTTTGACTTCCATAACAAGCGATGATTCAGCCTTATTTTGCACAATTACCCCTCCTTCACTAGAGTCCGCAAGACGAACTCCCAAGCTAGCCAATCGGTGAACTTCTTTGGCCAATGGCCTTTGATATACCTCCAAGTGTGCCAAGCTATCCATAGATTTTCGGCTAAGAGCATCCGCCACAATATTAGCCTTCCCCGGATGGTATAAAATATCAATGTCATAATCCTTGAGTAATTCAAGCCATCTTCTCTGTCTCAGATTCAAGTCCTTCTATTTTAAAATATATTGAAGGATCTTATGGTCCGTGAATATATCCACATGAACCCCATATAAATAATGATGCCAAATTTTCAATGCAAATACCACCGCCGCAAGTTCTAAATCATGTGTTGGATAGTTCTTTTCATGATTCTTTAGTTTCCTAGAAGCATAAGCTATCACCTTTCCATGTTGTATTAATACACATCCAAGCCTGATTCTTAAAGCATCACAATATACCACAAATCCATCTATACCCTCTGGTAGAGTCAATACCGGTGCCGTAGTCAATCTTGCTTTCAATTCTTGGAAATTCTTTTCACAAGCATCTGACCATTGGAACTTAATTGCCTTCTGCGTCAATTTAGTCAATGGAGAGGCAAGAGTAGAAAACCCCTCCATAAACTTTTTGTAATATCCAGCTAAGCCTAAGAAACTGCGAATCTCTGTTGGAGTTGTAGGCCTCGGCCAATTCTTCACAGCTAAAATTGTCTGAGGATCAACCTTAATTCCCTCACTAGAATCTACATGACCCAAGAATATGACTGATTCAAGCCAAAATTCACACTTTAAAAACTTTGCATATAACTGGTGCTGATGTAGGGTTTGCAAAACTACCGTGAGATGATCGACATGGTCTTCTCGACTTCGTGAATATACAAGAGTATCGTCAATAAACACTATCACAAAAGAGTCAAGGAATGGCTTAAAAACTCGATTCATAAGATCCATGAAGGCTGCTAGGGCATTTGTTAGCCCAAAAGACATCACCAAAAATTCAAAGTGCCCATATCGGGTTCTAAAAGCTGTTTTCGGAATATCCCGCTCCCTGATCTTCAATTGGTGATACCAGGATCTAAAATCAATCTTGGAGAAGTACCTGACACCTTATAATTGATCAAACAAGTCATCTATCCTTAGAAGTGGGCACTTATTCTTGATTGTGACCTTATTAAGCTGCCGATAGTCAATACACATTCTCAGTGACCCATCTTTCTTTCTTACAAAAAGGACCGGTACGCCCCAAGGCGACACACTTGGCCGGATAAAACCATTTTCTAACAAATCGCTCAATTGTTCCTTTAGCTCCTTCAATTCTGCCGGTGCCATTCTGTAGGGTGGAATAGATATAGGATGTGTGTCTGGCATCACATCAATCCCAAAATCAATCTCCCTATCTGGTGGGATCCCAGGGAGTTCATCCGGAAAGACTCCCAAAAATTCATTCACAACAAGCACGGACTCAAGTGTAGGTGCCCCATCATCGGTGTCCGTAACCCGGACCAAATGGTAAATAAATCCCTTGTTGATCATCTTTGTGGCCTTAAGGTAGGAAATAAACCTACCTTTTGGAACTACATCATCACCCTTCCACTCAATAACTGGCTCGTTTGGAAATTCGAACGTAACAGTCCTGGTTTGGCAATCAAGCTTGGCAAAACAAGAATAAAGACAATCTATCCCTACTATCACATCAAAATCGACCATTCTCAATTCAATAAGATCGGCCATGATGTCCAGACCACGCAACGTGACAATACAATCCCTATTAACCTGGGCGGCCAAAATAGACTCCCCAACTGGAGTACATACAGAGAACGACTCATAAAGTTGTTCTAGTTCTATCCCAAATTCCATAGCAACATAAGGTGTGACATATGACAAAGTTGAATCGGGATCAATAAGAGCATATACATCATGAGATTGGACAATCAATATACCTGTGACAACATCTGGAGAAGCCTCTGAATTATGGCGACCTCTCATAGCATAGAAATGGCCAGACCTTCCCGAACTCTATGCTCCACCCCTAGCTGCACCACGCCCTGCGGGTGTTGGAGTGCCTCGAGCCAGAGGAGGTGTTGTAGATGTAGTAGCTACAGAATTGGCTAGTTGTGCTGGGCCCCTGAATGTGACCCCTCAATCCGCATCCGTAGCATATGGCTAAGTCCATGTAGCATATTCCTAGTGCATCTTTCCACACCTAGGGCATGGGGGCCTCCTCTACAGTTGGAATCTACCACCATGATGTCCATGTTGATTGGATCCCCTGTTGCCCTGTCTAGGCCTGAAACGGCTCCATTGTTGCTGCTGACTGGGCCCTGATGGCGGTGCACTAGCCGAAGACTGAGCAAAAGACTGTGATGGCCTTGATGACCCTCCTCTAAAGGCTGACCTACCGCCATCAGAAGAACCACCAAAGTTGCCCATAGACCGGGCCTTATTACTACCATCTCGCTCCATTCTGTTCCTCAATTTGCGAGTCTCTATTGCTTGAGCGAATGCCACCATTTTCCCATAGTTCATATCAGAATTCAAGACAGCTGTAGCAGCCTCATTAATTACAAAGGGGCTAAGTCCCTTCACAAAGCGGCGCACTCTAGCCTCCATAGTGGGCAACATGTAAATAGCATACTTAGACAGGTACGTGAAACTCATATGGTAATCTCACACACTCAGGCTACCTTGCCTCAAGTTCTCAAACTCAGCAGCACGGGCTGCCTTAGTCTCGGCAGGCAAGAAATGATCAATTAAGGCATCGACAAATTCACCCCACCTCGTCGGAGGGCTCCCTTCTTCATGGGACTCCTCCCATAGTTCGAACCAAGAATATGCCACCTCTTTCAGGAGGTAGGAGGCCAATTCCACTGCCTCTGTCTCAGTAGCATGCATAACTCAGAGAGTTTTGTGCATCTCATCAATGAAGTCCTGGGGATCTTCCTCTGGGTTAGTACCCATGAACACTGGAAGATCCAACTGGAGAAACCTGTTCACCTTGGAACTAGTAGAATCCCCTGGCTGACAGGAAGAAGTGGGTGCAACATTTGATCTCTAGGCCTGGGATGCCACTATCTAAGCCAACATCTATATGGCTTCCCTAAGATCAACATCAAAAACACCAGAATTAGAAGCTGGAACTGGAGGTGGAACTAGAATATCAGTTGGAGAAACCGTTGCACCTTCAGTAGGTATAGGGACATGTGCGGTCTGATCAGTTGTAGTTGAGTCAGGCAGTGTAGTAACTGGAGGAATATTCTCACTCCTCGGGTGCTCACCTGCATCATCAATTATAGGATCAACTATCACTCTTGGGGTGACATTGTCTCTTTGGCCATTTCTTGCATTCTTCTTAGGTGTCATGTACTGAAAGTTAAAGTAAAGCACGAGTTAAAGGAGGAACAATCTTACCATCAGCTTTATCGCACGATCGAGAACATGAAAGAAGGGTATTATTCCTAAATGCCCATGTAGCATCCCAATTAAAGATATGGTCAACAACACACCAATAATAAGGACTCTACAAGACACGGCTCCGAGACATCCTAGGATACTTTAAAACCTTAGGCTCTAATACCAAGTTTGTCACGCCCCAAAACCGAGGAGCGCGACCGGTGCTCAACCGAGTGAACCCGACCGAGCAAGACTGTTAGATTTCCTTCTACCCAAACTAATCCACGAATGAATATAATATATATATTTTCATGAATTAGACAAAAACATGATCATGTCTACAATACCAATTCATTACCAATAGTTTTTATCATTTTTCTTAAAGTGTCAAGTGGGACAAGTAATACAACCACAATATAACATAGTTTGTATTTCCCAGCAGCAATGCACAACCCACACTATGTCTACGGAGCCTCTATAGATAAAGAAGAGTACAATGATAATGCCGGCAACAAGGCCCCAATTATATTTCAAATAGAATACACAAATTACAAAACATTCATGACCTCGGGATGAAGTGGGGCTCACCAAGTCAGCTCGGAAGAAGGTGTACTGCTATCACTGATCAATATCTCTTGTTGTGAAAACACCTGCATCCATTTAAAGATGCAGCGCCCCCGACAAATGGGACGTTAGTACTGTCGAATAGCACTAGTATGTTTAACTAAACACCATCTCAATAGAATGACAAATAATACAAACAAGATTATCATAATATCAATGAAAGCCTTAATCAACATCAAACCTCAATTTAGTTTCAAGATAATGTTCAAATTAATTTCCATATCTCACATTGGGAGATTTTTAGAATCGATATACCATTGTCCACACTACCATTATTCACAATACCAGTACCACCGTACTCTCAGCATGGAGTCCAATCATGACCCGATCGGTTTGGCTATCTCATTAGAGATATTAACCACAATTACTCTCAATATCAATACCGCCATCTTTAACACGGATTTCGATCACGACCCGATCGGCTGGGCTATCCATTAGGCACATCGGCCATAATCACAATTTCAATTACAATTTCCAGCACAATCACCACTATGTGTGCAGCATGGTGTCCGATCATGACCTGACCGGCCAGGCTGTCTTATTCGAGACATCAACCTTTTTATATCAATCATCGCATTTCATATTACTTTCACATCGTTTCATTTCATTGGCACTAATGACCATAATTATAAGATCATTCTTGGCACGTTGGCCATATTTATTACTTCATTCTCACCTTTTCAATTTCAATTATCATCATCATCATCATCATCAACAACAACAAATAGAATTCAAATCAAGGTGTGTAGTACACATGTGAGCAATTTAGAGTCTAAGGCACATAGAGATATTTCACAAAATTTGGCATAATAGCCTTTGTTTGAACATGACGTAAAGTCGAAACATTATTAATGCACAACCCATATTTTAACACATCCTCAATTGGTAACATAACATGAATAAAGCACTTGGGATACTTGTTGAACATATATCTTTCAACCCAATCTTACTCGGAATAGCCAATTTTATAATAGACCACTCGGGACATACATAATTACATGAATATCGTGGGATTCAATTCTAAGAGAAGAGTTTAGCCAACATACCTTGTCCGACCTTTCCTTACGTTACTACAATGCCCCAACACTTCTAGCAATAAAAATCTATAGGAAGATAGTGAAAATCGGTTAATAATTAGAAGGATTTCCATGATGTAAAAATCTTAGGAATTTTGTCAAACACCTAACATGCAAAATAGACCACAAGGCTCTATAGTGGAGATCCTTTCATCCCTCAACAAATTTCAACAATAAACTACCCAAAATGGTTCATTAACCACACATACTATAACTTTGTGTCACATGCATGGCCTATTTCCAACCCCACAATATACTTGAACTCATAACCTCTTTAATGAAAGCTTAGAAGTAGGACTTGCCCGGATCAAGGATAATCTAGTTATTGATTTCCTTGATTCTTGAAGATTGGTGCAAGATTGGATAAAGGTTAGGTTTTCTCCTTATCTCTCTAAAATGCTCTCACCTCTCTCTAAACTCACCAGAGAATCGTCCCAAATAAAGCCCCAAAGGCTATTTATTAAAATAGGGTCAGGTTATAAAAATCCCGAAATTTGTATAGCTGTGCTGCATGGTGAGGCGCGGGGTGCGGCGCGGTAGTGAAAAATGTGCTTAGAAATGAACTTTTGAAGTGTTCTGGAAATTCCCACAGGCGCGCCTCATGGGGCACCGCGTGGGGCGGCGCAGTAGTGTAAATTTGTGCCAGCTTTTGGTAATTTGGTCATAACTTCTTGTAGGACTATCCAAATGACGAACGGTTTGAAGTATTAGAAACTAGACTCAAAGATAATTCATTTTATAGGTTGTTCATCACATATATCCTGATATATATATATATATAGATATTCTCGTCCAAAGTTTGGTCTTGTGCGTACTCATTTGGAACTTTAGTCTATCATGAAATTTTCAAATTTGCCTTGGACTTAGGCCTCTTCTTAGACTCCATATCACTTATAATATTCTCATACACTTATTATCTTATCGAATTGATATCCATCATATTAATAGCCCTCGTCAGCATACAAAGTAATATAACTAGCACACATCAACTTTCTTAATAGCGCTTAAGTACTTCAAAATATTTTGGGGTGCTACATAGTGGTTAAGCATGATGAGTGGAAAGTGCGAAGCAGTGAGATTGAGTACTCTAAGAGTGTTATTACATGATTCATCTCTGAGATACGTGGCATTGGCATGCACACATGACATACATGCATAAAGATGCATTTTCATCATGTTGTACGGTATCACGTCATTCATGACTTTTACACACATTGGCTATTGGTGTTGGACCCGACCATATTCCATCTCGTCACTACTTTCAACCTAAGGTTAGGTTTGTTACTTATTGAGTACATGGGGCCGGTTGTACTCATACTTCACTTCCTGCACATTACGTGCAGATTTCGGATGCCGATGTTGCTGTGTTCGATGGGAGCTGGATTGGAAGATGTACCTGCGTCCCTGTTGTAGCTGCCTCTTGTTCATGTTAGCCTTAGATTTTAAAACGTTGTTTATGTACTTTTCAAACAGAAAGTGTATTTAGTTCCTATCAGCTTTATAAACTCTATTCTTAGAAGCTCATGATGTTTACTACCAGTCCTTGGGGAATGTATAAGATTCAGATAATTTCTTTGTTTAATTTTCTTATTAAAATGTTAATTGAAATTGGATAGTTATTAGTTGGCTTATCTAGCGGGTTGGGTTAGGTGCCATCACGATTAGTGGATTTTGGGTCGTGACAATAGTGCACTAAGAGAGGTTTTTATTGGACAAATCTAAGTAGGCATGAATTTTATTCGGATGATTATGTCCATATGATTAATTGGATTAATTGGATTAAGTGAACACATGGTCACTATCTTGTGTTATTCCTACCATTTTTTCAGATTAGTGGATGCTATTTACTAGTGCGTGACTTCTTTTTCTTGCAAGGTGGAAATTCGAGGATGAATTTTCTTCAAGAAGAGGAGAATAATAGCATCCTAGGAAGCTCAAATATATTTAAGGACAAGGATGATGCTTTGGAATCTCAAAGAGGGCCTTTAATAAGATGTCAAGCTAAAGAGTTGCAAAACAAGGTCATTAGACTTCAAGTGCAAATAAAGAAGTTTTTAATTGGGAGGAAGAGCTCAAGGATAAAGGATATGAATTGGCTAGGTATTACAATTGTTTTATGGCCCAGATTTATGTCCAAGAAGAGGAGGATTGGATCCCAAGAGACATCCTTTGAAGAAGGTCCTAGTCAGTCCACCTTTTAGACCGATTGGGCACCTAAAATGTGTCCAAACTTGCAGCCCATGAAGTCCTACATAAAGTTATATTTTTATAACATAAAAAGGACTTACTTGATGTCCAAGAAGGGTACATAGATCTGCTAGATGTTGAGTGCAAGTTGGTGCCAAGTTGCTTGCGAATTTCCTTCAAGATTTTCAAGATTTTATCAAAGATTGGTTTAGGACTTATTTCCATATATTGTGGGACTATATTTATTGCTTTTCTAGTTAGTTAAGTTTATGTTTTCCTTTTCCTAAGATATTTGGAATTACTTTCCAAGAATGACTTGGTTTTTGCTTCCTAGTATTTTCCTTTTTCTAAGATAGTTGGACTTGTTGTCCAAAGTAGTTTAGGACTTTATTTTCTTGTTATTTTAGCTTTAATTCGGTGAACCCTCCTACCTATATAAGGGGCATCTTCTTTGTTTTTAGACTTAGATTATTATAGACAATATCAATAAACATTTTGAGATTTTTCTTGCCCTCTTGTGTGTAGCTACTCTTGGAGTTATTCTTCAACCTTCAAGACTCAACTTAAGGCGATGAGATGAATTCTTAGAAATTTTAGATCACTTCTAGGTATAAAAGAAATGTGATAAGTTTAGGCTTATTGTTGTTCTTGTTATTCTAAAGGGTCGGGTTTCACAATCTATCTCTTGTTTTTAATCTCTATCAAAGGCGATTAGTTCTTCGTTAGCTAATTATTATTGTTAAGATTCAACTTCAAGAAAAGACTTCTTGAATTCAAGAAACTCTTTCTTGAATTTAATCTATATTTAATTTCCGTCTTTTTGTTTCTTTATTTTCTTTTAGCTTTCGCACGTTACTTGATTTTTTTGTTTTTCTTTAAAACTTCTTGGACCCCTATCGTGTTGTTATCACCTGGGTAGATATATACTTACTCTATTTTGAGGGATTTTGTTATTTTATCACTTCTTGAGTTAGAGAGCTCTGATTTTGGCAATTTTGGAGGAAATTTTTACACGTTGGATTGGGGTAAGTGTTTTTGACCCGGATTTGATTATATATCATGATTCCATCTTCATTTTTATCATTAAATTACTGATTTGAATTGGAGAAACTGATATTCAAAAATATAAAATGAGGATTTGAAGGCTGATTTGATGTCGGAATGGGACAATTTTGGTATGGTTGGACTCGTATCGAAATGGGTGTTCAGATTTTGTGAATTTTTTCAGGTTCTAAGGGCGGACCTGGGATTGACTTTTTAGTTTTCATAAAAGATTGAAGCTTTATTATGAGAAAATATTTTCTATGAGTTTTATTTATGATATTGAGTTATTTGGCTAGATTTGAGTTGTCTGGAGGTTTGTTTCACACGGGAAGGTCACTTTAGAATATTGACTTGGCTTCTTTGAGGTAAGTATCTTTCCTAACTTTTCGTGGGGGAACTACCCCTTAGATTTGATTTGTTTATGCTATTTGTGTTATGTGAAATCCGTGTATGCGAGGTGACAGGTGCGTACTCGGGCTTATATGTGGAAATTGGCCGGTTTAGACTTTTAGGCTTCTTTCATGTGTTTATTTGAAATTATTAGCATATGTTATATCTCTTATTCATCACGTTTACCATCACATGCCTTTTTTGAAGTTGTCGTTATATGTCACATCCTTTACTTGTCAAGTTTACTCTTATATGCTTTATTTGAAGTTGTCGTTACATGTCACATCCTTTACTTGTCAAGTTTACTCTTATATGATTTATTTGAAGTTGTTACCTCTTTTATTATTATGTGACTTCCTTTATTGTTGAGTTACCCTTAATTGAAATTTTTCTTACATGATATCCTTTGGTTGCCGGGTTATTCTCATGCATTTAGATGTAGTTGCTAGTTTGTTCCATCTCTTTCATTGTTAGCCTATTTCATACACTAGAATCCGAAGTTTGCCATTTCATAGAAATACCTTCATTATTGAGTTTATCCTTAAGCAGTTAATTGAGGTTGAAGTTATTGAATGCCATTAATCTATTTATTTGAAGTTGGGATTAAAGGGGATGTTGTTCATCGTTGAGTTACTTTCCCGTCATTTTCTTGTTATTGAAATCCTATACACATTGTGTTTGAGTCATGATCTATTTGTTGTGGAAATATTGATATAGTTGGTTCTTTTGGAAAGGTTGTAGACTATGGGCATTTGTGGTACGAGTTGATATGACGTGTTGTTGTGATGTTAGTACATGTGAATTGTTATGTGGATTGGTTGTTGTTATGCGGAGCATAAGTGTGGCATCTCATTGTTTTTGTATAAGGGGCATAAGGGTGGCATCTCACTGTGGTTGATTGAGTGGAGTGATATGGGTGGCTATTGTGTTATTGTCCGAGCTGAGCGATAAGGGTGGCTATTATGCAAAGTGATACGGGTGGTTATCAGCGTGATACAGATGGCTAATGATATTGTCAGGGCGGAGTGATACAGGTGGCTATCAGAGAGATAAGTGTGGCAAATGTCAGGGATGATGTGTGATGGCCTGGGGGCATTTTGTTTGTGATATTCATGTGATGGAGTGTTTTTCCTTGTGTATGTCATACACCTCACGTGACTTTTTGTGTTTCTTCGATGAGCTACTCGATGTATTTGATATTACTTGTTGACTTGGGTTGTAATAGTATAATCGTATAAGCATACATTGTAGCATGCCACTTATCCTAGTTCGGGAGTATGAGACTTGACATTTATTGATCATGCCCATGTATTCTTGTATTATCTACCTTCATGTTGATAGTGATCCTGTGACCATGCCGGGCAGGTTATGATATTGAGCCTGTGGCCATGACGGGCGGATTGTGATACTGAGCCTGTGACCATGCCGGGCGGACTGTGATTCTAAACCTGTGATCATGCTGAGCGGACTGAGATATTGGAACGTGAGTTATTTGTACGGTTGTGATTTGAAATGTGGGCACAGGGTGTCGTGAGCATATGATCGTGTGTTGAGACTTGTGACTATGAGATGAGGTACCTCAGAGTAATTTCGTTGTGAGATTTGTACTAGAACGGTTTGATTTAATTGGTTTTTATTTGTTTTCCTTTTTAGTTTCAATGGTACTTTCACGGTGTTCGTATTACTTTACTGTTTATATCATATGTTGATTCTTGTTGCCATTTACTGATTCCTGCTTTCATTATTAGCTTTATACTTCAATACTTCATAGGTTATTTTGACTAGTAGGTGCCTTGACTTGTACGTCATCACTACTCTACCAAGGTTAGTCTTGATACTTACTGGGTACCGATTGTGGTGTACTCATACTACACTTCTGCATATTTTTGTGCAGATCCAGGTATTGGAGATATCACACTCGGGCAGAGTTAGCTTATTTATCGCGAGGATTCAAGGTAGAGCTGCTTGGTCGTCACAGTCCCTTGGAGTCCTTTCCTTTCATTATACTGTCGGCTTGTTATTTGAATATTATTGTATTTCGACCTTTGAGATCTTTCCATGTATTCAACTAGAGTTCGTGACTCTATATTACCTAGTCTTGGGAGGTCGTTATGAGTATTGCCGCGTAGGCTTATTTTGCTTTTGTTTCAGTATTCATATTAAACTCTGTTTTAAATTATCATTGTTAAAACTGGATGAATCGTTGTAAGTAATCGGCTTACCTAGTCTTAGCGACTAGGTGCTATCATGACATCTGTGGTAGAATTTTGGGTCGTGACAAAATACACAAAACAATAATACCAATGTTTCATCACAGATATGATTTCATAATGTAACAACAAGGTGCACAAGGACATGAAAATGGTAAAATGTGGATGGGTATTTAACAAATAAACTACTACTACGGTAAAAACATGTGTAGTGATCATGGTCACATTGCCACAAAGAGATGGAGCACATTTCATATACAATACATCCCCGAATTAAGGCATATTAATAGCCTATAGTCTAATTCGTTCATAATCCACAAATAGCACCTATGTACACGCTCGTCACCTCGTGCACATCGTTTTTCACATAACACAAATAAATTAAGGCCAAATCCTAAGGGATATTCCCCCACACAAGGTAAGGCAAGATACCTACCTCAAACAAGACAAATTAATACTCTAGAAAGCCATTGCCTCTCGAATTGGCCTCCGAACGGGTCAAATCTAGCCAAAACAACTCAATAATATCAAACACAGCTATAGAAATTGATTTCAATTAATAAAGCTCCAAATTTTATAAATAATCAAAAAGTAAACCAAAAAGTCCACCCGGGATCGCCTCCCAGAACCCGACAAAAGTCATAAATTCCGAAAACCCATTTGAATACGATTCCAACCATACAAGTTTCATCTAAATCTGACTTCGAATCAAGATTCAAATTCTCAATTTTTATTTTAGAAAATGTTTGCCACAATCCCTAATGTTCTTCACTTAGATTTATCATTCAAATGCTAATGGAGTCATGAATAATAACCAAATCTGAGTCAAAAACACTTATCCTAATCTAAATCTTGAAAATCCGTCAACAATCATCCAAATCTGAGCTCCCAATCTCAAAATATGATAAACTAATTCAAACCCTCAAAATAGAGTACTTAAGTATCAGCATAGTGATGCCCTTTGTGATTGCGGGACCTACTTTGCAATCGTGAAGGCCAAGCTCTTGCCCAACTGCTGCCCCTTCTATGGAAACACGAGGACCTAGTCGCGAACGCGGTCCCTCACATGCAAATGCGAAGACTAAAAGCCTGATGAACCCATCCGGCCTTCCCTTCTACGTGAACAAGACGTCCAGGATGCGAATGCGAAGTCCACTTCCCCCATGCTCCTCGAACGCAAGACACTCATCGCGAATGCAAAGAGAAAACATCACCATCCGCTAAAACACTCTCCACGATCGCGATGAACACCAAAACCAGAAAACAGCTGATCCAAAACCAGGGGAAATGGTCTGAAATATACCCGAGGTCCCCGGGCCCCGTCAAATCACACGACCAATCCCAAAACATATTACAGACTTATTTGTGGCCTCAAATCACACAAAATAACATCAAAACTAAGGAATCGCACACCAATTCAACCTTAATGAACTATTTTAAATTCCAACTTCCAAACTTAGCCGAACATATCTAAACAACTCGTAATGACCCCATTTTACACACAAATCATAAATCACCATACAAACCTATTCCAGTGCTCAAATTACCAAATGGACATCGATAACAACAAAGTCAACTATGGGTCAAACCTATGAACTTCCAAACCTTCAAACTTTCAACTTTCACCAATTAGAGCCAAATCAACCTAGGAACCTTCGATCCACATCCGGACATGCGCCTAAGTCCAAAATCACCATCTGGACCTAACAGAACTATCAAAACTCCGATCTGAGGTCAAATACACAAAAGTCAAACTTTGTCAACACTTCCAACTTAAGCTTCCAAACTAGGAACTAAGTGTCCCAATTCAATCCAAGACTTCCCCGAAATCAAACCAGCCATCCCCGCAAGTTAGGTAGCAACAAAAACACGTAAGGGGGCATCAAATAAGGGAACTAAGCTCATCTACACAAAATGAATGACCGGGTCATAACACATAATCGGTACATGATTCCTGTACCATAATACACAATGCATGCATCACTTAACCCAATACACAATTCATATATCACCTTAACCTAATACAAAATCCATTTATCAACCCTACACAATACATGTATCAACCATAGTCACAGGACCCAAATTAAAATAGGTTATGACCTGATCCGATGGGACGGATCCTTAATGAAGCGCAAAAGGAGCTTGATAGCTCACACATAAATTATATATCCGCTCGTCATGTCTTGTGTACCATAATTGTATTTCAACTACATGGATTTACATTTTGTGCCACAATCTCAGTCCAAATCAAGTATCCAAATATAATGCATATGCATATGCCCGGAACTAATGGATATAAGATGCACAAGGACCTAGCAATAATAATGTGGATATGTGCTAATGGAATGTTTATATGACTATGAATGATTCAAGCAATTTAACATGTCAAGAATAATCTCCATGCCTTCAAAAATAATTATAAACCTAGTCATGATCTTTAACATGAATAAGAGAGCGAATGTAGTCATATACGCCAAACAAATCATGAACAAGATGAGCACATAATCAAACAAGGCATAAGATATCTCAATTCTACCTCGAACATTATATAAACTTGGTATGCGCATAAACGCTCTCCACCTTTCATATACACAACCTCCAATACCTTAAACATATATCAATCAAGTCAAATCCTAGGGGTTTCTCTCTTAACAAAGTTAGCCAAGAGACTTACTTCTTCCCGGTCTAGCTTCAACCTCAAATCGCATCAAAAACTCACTCTAGCCCTCCAATCACGCAAATCCGAGCCAAACATTATCTAAGGAAGTCAAACAATGTTAAAGGAAGCGATTCCAATCCATAAAGCTTTGATCTTTGAAGAATTCTTAAAAAGTCAACAAAAGTCATCTAGGCCCGCATTCCAAAACTAATAACAAATTCCGATGACCCATAACCCGCTAAGTCCAAATATAATTAGTTTCCAAAATCGAGTCCAACTCGGTACTCAAATCCCCAATATAAGCTCTCTTAAAGTGTAGACAAAACCCTAAATTTCCTTTTAACATTCCATATTTTAGCTGTAGAAATCCATTAGGAATTAACATATAAAATCAAATCCAAGGAAAAGTTTCTTATAGACAATGCACTAGTAAAATTTCTCTTCAAAATATTCTCCTCTCGAAGTTTAGGGCCCAAAATATGAAAGAATGGATAAAATCCTCAAAATGGAAACTTAGATAATATGCCCAAAAGTATCTTTCATAAATGCAACACAAGCTTCTAGTTTGCAAAAAAGATCCACACGATCGCGAAGATCTGCTTCTCCCGCAACATTGCGAATGCATTTGACCAATCACGAACGTGATGACCAAACACCGCCATGCTCTTCCTCTATGCGAACGCGACCAAAGACCCGCCAATGCATAGACCATTCTTCTAACGGTACGTGAATGCGAAGGAACCCATGTCAATGCAAAGCACATTGACGATTATTCTAACGGTACGCAACTGTGAAGGAACCCATGCCAATCCGAATCACATACCCCAACTGGCCAAATCCTTCTCCTCTATCGCGAAGCACTGCAAAACACCAGCAACTCAGTTGCTCCAGAACACATAGAAATGGTCCAAAACTACTCTGAAACACTCCCAAGCACCTCATGACCCTGTTCAATCATACCAACATGTTCACATACAATATCCAAAGACTAAAAACACTGCAAATAGCATCAAAACCACGAATCAAAGCTCAAAATCATTCTCTTAACTTTCAAACATTTCAACTTCGTTGAACTCGTCCGAATCACACTTAGACAATCCAGATCACAACCAAACTTTTTATACAAGTTCCAATACACCAAATGAACCTAACCTAAGTCCCGGAACACCGACATGATCCCAATAACATCAAGGTCAAATCCCAGTCAAACCTATGAACTCTCCAAACCATTAAATTGTCAACTTTTGGCAAATAGAGCCAAAATCTTTTAGGAACATCCAAATTCAAATCCAAACTTAAGCTCAAGTCCAGAATCACTATAAAAACCCATTAAAATAATCGAATCCCGATTCTGGCATCGTTTACTTAAAAGTCAAATCTTGGTTAACTTAAGGCTTCCAAGTTGAGAACCATTCTATCATATCAATCCGGAACCTTGTAAACATTAAGACCAACCATATAAGTGATTCATAATACATCATATGAAGATACTCAAGGTCTCAAACCATCGAACGATATGCTACAACTCAAAATAACCAAATCGGGTCGTTATACTTTTCTATATGATGAACTATAGTTAGTTTACGAGACTTGTGCATATCTTCTCTATGTGTACCGATGGCCTTACCTGTACTTCATGCTTAGATTTTTTTACTATTTTTGTGTACATGTATATGCTTGGACTATACAAGTTTGATAAGTGAGTATCATTGATAGCTCACGCCACTACCTCGCCGAGGTTAGTCATGATACTTACTGAGTACATATGGTCAGTTTTACTCATACTATATTTTTGCACCTTGCATGCAGATCTTGGAGCTGAGCTACTGTGGATGACGAGGGATAGCATTGAAGATGTACTAGCGTTTTGGAAACAAGCTACCACTTGTTCATGGTAGTTTGGGACTTATACTTCTGTTTATGTATATTCAAACACATGTTGTATTTTCTTCGTACCGGTATTGTAAATATAAATCTTAGTGGCTCATGACTTGTATTACCAATCCTTGGGATAGTTGTATTGATTTCTGTATTTTCATATTAATATTTATTGTATGATTTACAATTTGGATTGTGGATTATGTTAGTGGCTTATCTACCAAGATAGGCTAGGTGCCATCACGACTTGGTAGGATTTTGGGTCATGACATATTTGATGAATTTCAAACATGTATGAGACTAGTTAGCAGTTTTGTTGGACACTTGGATGGTGTCAAATTGATGCAAAGTTTAAGTTTATCATGCATAGACATTCGAGACTCATGTGGAAGCATTCAAATAAATATTGCTTGACGCACACATCCTTTATACGCGGATTTGGTACATTTGTATTTTCTTTTGATCATGTTATGGGAGAAAGCATTCTTAATATCTTCTACTTTTATTGTGTACCCCATTATTTATATTCGATGCATCTTGGTTATTTCTCTTTTATTGTATATGTTTATGAACTGTAAATGTTATGAGAAGTGAGTACCTTTTGGCAAACTTTCATCACTACTTGTTGGGGTTAGACTTGATATTCGTTGAGGTTAGTCTATATACTTATTGAGTACATTGGATCGGTTGTACTCATACTACACTTTTGCATATTTTTGTGTAGATCAAGGTGTTGGAAATAGCATAGCTGAGGAGTAGATCATTGTAGTGCGAGGAGACTCGAGGCAGTGCAGCATGTTCATTCGCGGGCCTCGAAGTCACTTCTTTTTCCTATTTTGAGACTGTTGTTTATTCATATAGTGTTGTTTATTAGGGCTATTGTATTGCGATACCCTTAGAGCTCACGTACTAGTTAACACTAGATTTCATGCTCGAGATCATGTTTTGACTTGGGACATCTTATATGAGCCCGGTTGGGACTATTCTTGAGATTGTTGAAATACTTGATTTGACTGTAGCCACACATTATATTATGAACACACTCCCGTACTTGTTATGTTTTTGATATGCCTTAAACAATTATATGACCACTTGATCTTCCTTATTCATGTTAGATATTATGTTAGGCTTTTGATGCTTAATCAGACATAATGATTATTTGGAGGATGGATTATATGTTGGGGCCATCGTCATACATTACACATAGGCACATGTCATGCCTAGAGATCATCTTTTTTACATATCCATATATTACTGCATGGTTATTTGTCAACCCATGTGCATTATACATGCTTATCTTCTTTTCGTATGCATACATTCCTACATCTTGACATGTTATCCTCGGTCTCCCTAAGTCACTTCTTTGACCTATTGGCTCTCTACTGGACCTTCATCGATGCAATCTTCCTCAATCTCAACTTCCGAACTTGCTTATCCAGAATGGCCACTGGCTCTTCTTCATAAGCCAGATTCTCATCCAACTTCACTGAACTAAAATCTAACACATGCGACTTGTCTTCATGATAATTTCGGAGTATGAAAACATGAAACACCGAATGAACTCCCGACAAGATGGGTGGCAAAGTAAGTATGTAAGATACTTCACTAACTCTCTCTAAAACCTCAAATGGGAAGTCATATAAATGGGAGAGGTGCTGTCCGTTTCATCGTAGAATAGGTTGCGGTCGATGTATAATAGTTACGACGCTTAAACGATAATGATAGTATCATTTCTCTTATTGTAGAAAAAGGAGCTGTGACAATTTCATAACTTGAGGTTGGGAAGTATATACAAGGTATGTGAGGCTATCCCTTTCCTTCTTTTGCACGACTCCGATTTTACATAATGTAATGAACGAGCTTCCAAAGATATTTCACTCTTAGAAGCTAGCAGTACTTACATTGTTTCCCTTCTTATGGAATGATTGATGTTTATGTTATTCCTCTTATTCTTATATTATCAATGTTGTTGGTACTTCCTGATTCTTATAAAATTCTTGATGAAGAGTTAGTCCTAATAACGTGTATGGAGGATACCGACCTTACGTCACTCTGAAAGGTTCAAAATGTACTTCCAATGAGTCCAGCACGCATAATATATATATATATATATATGTATCTATTTTACTCTATCGAGTCGCGCTATAGTAGGCCGGGTACGACACCTATTGTGCAACCGCTGATCAGTTGGGTTTTACCAAGCTCCACATGGCCGGGTATGATTCTACCAAGCCTTATGATGGCCGGGTATGTTTTTACCGAGCCTATTATGGTCGGGTACGATATGAGATGATGATGATGCCCACAGAGGCATACATTTTTAAAAGTTTATGTATATATATATGTATCATCCATTTCATGTCAGTAGCCCTCAGAGGTACTCAGATGTTACAGGTTGTATATTTTCTGTCCCTGTCTACATTACTGTTCTTATTTATGCTTTCCTGCCTTACATACTAAGTACTTTATTCGTACTGACATCCCTTTTATTTGTGGATATTTCATTTCATGCTGCAGGTCCTGATAGACAGGTAGGCGAACTCCCCCACCATAGTAGGCTGCCCAGTTCTGTGGTTATTGGCGATATCCCTTCTCCGGACTTGCCGTGGTCTTGGTATGAACTTTTGTTATTGACATTATGGGTATGTCAAGGCCCTATTCCGGCAATGTTCCAGCACTTATGTTTCTTTAGAGGCTCATAGATAGGTGTAGACTCATGTATAGTTTGGATTGCCATGTCGACTGATTTTTGTTCTATAGTCTTTCATGGTAGCATGGAAGCTCATACCTTATATATAGCTTCATGACATCCTTGTCAGCCCATGTTACGTATGTTCATGCCATTATCTATCATTGTTGGTTGTTCATGATTCATGTCTTTTATTTATATTGATTTCGTTGGCCCTTAAAGATAATAAGAAAGGTAAGATAAAATGTATGTAGGTGCTCGGCAAGTATGGCCCGAGTGCTAGTCATGACCCTCCAGTTTGGGTCGTGACACTTTGGAGGTCGGTGGGATCAGTTCTTGCATTGGCAGAGTTTGCTTACGATAACAGTTATCAGTCTAGCATTCAGATAGATCAATATGAGACTTTGTGTGGTAGACGATGTCATTCTTCTGTTGGTTGGTTTGTGCCTGATGATACTAGGTTGTTCGGTATGGATATAGTGCGAGATAGTTTGAAAAAGGTGAAGTTAATTCATGAGTGACTTCGAATAGCTCAGGGTAGGCAAATTATTTATCCTGACAAATACGTTTGTGAATTGGATGTTATTGAGGATGAGAAGGTACTTTTGAAAGTTTCACCCATGAAAGGTGTGATGATGGTTGGAAAGAAAGGCAAGTTGAGTTCGAGGTTCATTGGCCCGTCTGAGGTGTTGGAGAGAGTTGGTAAGGTAGCTTATATGCTTGCTTTGCCTCCTAGCCTATCGGGGCTACATTTGGTATTTCATATTTTTATGATTCGGAAGTATCATGAAGATAATCACATGTTTTGGACTTAAGCATAGTGCATTTAGATGAGAATTTTGCCTAAAAAGAAAAACTAGTGGCCATTTTTGATAGACAGGTCTGGAAGCTGACGACAAAGGAGATCGTTTCGGTGAAGTGCTTTAGAAAGGTCAATCGTGTGAGGAGTCTACTTAGGAGACGGAGTCAGATATATGGAGCAGATACCAACACTTTTTGACAGTCGAGGTACATTTCTAAACTTGTTTGAGGATGAACGTTTATTTAAGAAGTGGAGAATGGTACAATCCAACTTGTTGTTTTGAGTTCTAGAATCATAATTTCCTATTTAAGACTTTACGTGTGTTTATTTGGTATTTTAGGACATGCGGTATGGGTTGTTGGGGTCCCAAGAGGTTCCGAATTGATTTGGAACACTTAGTTCCTACCTAGAGGCCGTATGTTAAGAGAGTTGACCAAAACTCAAACTTTTAGGTCCACAATCTCAAATTGGTGATTTGAAGGTTATGGTAGGTTCATATGATTATATAGTAGTTATGTTTGTTTCAGCACTCGGGAGGATCGAGTGTGATTCAGACGTATCATGTGAAAGTTTGAACTTGCAGAACTTAAGAGAGTTCATAATTTAGTTTGGATCTTGATTTTTAATTGTGATGCTTCAGTACATATTTTGAACCTTTGGACAAGTTCGTACAGGGTATATGGACTAGTTAGGATGATTGGACGTGTCCCGGGGGGGCTCGGTTGACTTTTAAGGTGTTCCTAAGAGGTTTGAGGCATCACTTGCCCTTAGGCACTAATTAGTGGGCACTTTATTGAAATTTCAGCATTCTCCTATTAAAACCCATTTCTTACATAGACTTTAGTTTATCATTTTGGGAGCTACACAACACGTACTTGGGAGACTTTTTTAGGAAATTTCATCTAAATCATTAGGGTAAGGAATCATAACCTAGATCTATGGTTAATACCTGGATCTATCATCGATTTTGGCTCTAAATCAAGGAATCTAAAAGAGAAAAAGTGGATTTTTTTACTTGAAAGTTAAGAAAGTATATTTTGTGGTTTTGAATACTGATTTGAACCCAGATTTGAAAATTAATACACATATTTAGACTCATAAGATTATGAGATATCAAGAAAAATTGTTCTATTTCCGGCATCTTATCCATAGTTAACCCATTCATCCTAGTTAGCAGTTCCATCTCTGTATCAAGCTCACGATGTCGATCGTCACTAGCATGAAGATCGTCACTAGCATCAAGATTATCACTATCATCAATATCGATCTCATCAAGAAGAAAACCTTTAGGCTTGTTATCCAGGAACTTCTTCAGAAATACCGTAATGAAAGAAACGTAAGAGTTTCTCACTAGATATTTGACCAAATAGGATCGTCCAGTTCCAATAGAACCTATCACTAAAATACCCCTAGAGGGGGATAAGGATAAGCGGAGCGAAAAGGGTTTTCCATGAGATGGTAAATGAAAACTATCTTCCCCACACGAAGTTTGTGAATAAGTGATTGTCTGATAATGAGCAAGGAATATCCGTCTTTCTGCTAAACAGGATGGATTGAACTCATAATTCATTAGATGCTTTTTATGAATGTCAACTAAGTATCGTAAGTAAATTGCTCCCGGTTGTTCAATCATTTGATAACCAGAGTCATTCTNGACCTTGTTCGCCCAGGCCTACTGGCACAATGATAGAATGAGGGAGCTAATCTTCTTGCTAGTGCAGGAGAGGACCGCTCGGCTAGGGCGCGCCAGAGGAGCTGAAAGCCATTTTATTCTAAGGAGAGGAGCTTCGAGTGACTTGTTTCTTTGCTCTTCGACAGCCCTAACAAGTCACTTGAAGCTCTGCCCTTTGCTTTGTCCTGTGCTGTCTTTCTCTAGTTGCCCCCACCCAATATCCAATAGGCCAAAAAGGGTGGAAGTCAATTGCCCTTCCCGTTATCATCAAACAAAAGACTACCATACACATCTTTTGCCGGCAAGCTACCCTCGCCTACCTCATCTATAGCCATTACTATCCGCCCGCACGCGAGATCAGATGGACTACTCTACTACCATCATTCCGAAAGTTTTTTTATTCAAAAGGACAGAGAATAAATAGCTTATTTATAATTTTATAGGCCCCATACCACTTCATTCATTGTAGTCTCGAGTTTTGACCATGTGGGCTCGGGGTTGAATTTTGAGAATTTTGTTAATGATCGAATCTTTATCATTTAGAGTTGATTCATATAGCTTTATTTGATCTTGTTGAGTATTTTTGGCTAGCTTTTAGGCGTTTAGAGGTAGAGGATATAGGAAGAGGTATTTTGGAAGGCTAAAGCCTACTTCGGATAAGGTAAGTATCCTGGCTAACCTTGACTTGAGGCAATATTTTCTAAAGTGGAATTATGTGCAACATGATACGTATTTGGAGATGACATATATGCAAGGTGATGAGCGTATATGCGAACACCAAGGCTAAACCATGTTTTGGGGTATATTTTAGGTTTCCTTATTCCTTTTTGATACATGTTTTACTTGTAATATGATTTATTTCTTTGTATGACTACTTGAGAATTTTTTCATGCGTCATGTCTAGGCTTTGGATATTTTATTTGTACATGATGGACTAATTGTATTTTGGATTTCATGTTGTAGCCGTAGTCATACTCTGCACATGCATACACCCCTACATGCTTATTTCTTTTGTCCATATGCAACATATAGATATTCTTATCTCTTGTACAAATGCATATATCCATGCATATGATTATCTTATATAGACTGAGGTTGTGGCATGTGAGTTATCCATGTGGGTTGAGATGATTATGGCACGTGAATTGTCCATGCGAATTGAGATGATTATGGCACGCGAGTTGTTTGTGCGTTGGGCGTGTTGGTCATGTTCATATTCTACATGTGGATACTAATCCTTGCTCCTAGAGTCATCCTCTCATGTTTATCTCTTGGTGGCGTACATTTGGTTCGATGCGAGGATTGTAGGGGCACTGGAGTGTTAGACTTAATTTTGCTTTTATCTATATTATGTCAGTTTAACATCATTTATGTTGCCTTATTATGTTTGTTTATGTATGTTACTTTGCTAGCTGATTGAGCTAGGTGTCATCACGACCTTGGTGGGAGTTTAGGTTTTGATATTGTTTTACATGGTAGAACTATGTAGTCATATATATATATATATATATATATATATATATATATATATATATATTATCATTACTTATTTGAGACTCTTGTGAGCCATTGAGCTATTTGGGCATGTCTCCACATGTTCCTGTTGAGGTATTAACTTTTGGAATGTTTTCGTAAATGTCTCCACATATGTTTGTTGAGGTATTATTTCTCGGGCATGTCTCCACAAATTCCTGTTGAGGTATCAATTTTCGGCATGTCTTCACATGTTACTGTTGATGTTTTAGTTTTTTGGCACGTCTCTGCATGTTCCTATTAAGATATCAGTTTTTGAGAATGTCTCCATATGTTCCTGTTGTGGTATCACTTTTTGGGCATATCTCTACATGTTCTTGTTGAGGTATCAGTTTTGGGCATATCTTCACACGTTCCTGTTGAGGTATCATTTTTGGGCATGTCTGCATATATTCCCGTTGAGGTATCAATTTTGGGCATGATTATTTCACATTCATATTGGTGGGTGCTATTCATGTCCCTATATTTTGTATGGATAAGGATTCATCCCTCTATAGTCACCCTCATACGTTTCTCTCTTGGTGGCATACGCACAGGTTTTGGGACCAACGAATATTTTGATTTGATTGTGATACCGTATCACGACCCAAAATCCAACTAGTCGTGATAGTACCTAACCCAACCCACTAGGTAAGTCAATTAACAGCAATCCAATTCAAATGAGATTTACTGAGAAACATAAATGATGAAATATGAAATAAATACAATATTTGTTTGAAATATACATAAACAGATATATAAATCTAAAGCTACCAAGAACAAGAGGCAGTTATAGCCGGAACACAGATACATCTTCAATGCCAGCTCCCGCCATACACAGCAACACTAGCTCCAAAATATGCACACAAGGTGCAGAAGCGTAATATGACTAAGAAATGACCCCATGAACTCAATAAGTAACAAACCTAACCTTAGGTTGAAAGCAGTGACAAGCTCGAGAGAAGGTCAGAGTCCAACACCAAAGGCCAAGAACAACCCATAACAATATGGTAAAAACAGTGCAAGTAATAACTCAAAGATATTATGTCCATCTCGTTCACAGTTATGGAAAACATGCATGCTTTTCATCATTCACCGAAATCACCAAAATGTGAGTATATCAGGAAACTATGTTTTTTCCCAAAACCTTTCAACAACCGATGAGATATTGTATTATCATATAGCATTAGGAAAGTACATCTCTATGCCTATATGTTAATATGCATGTCAAGTCATGAATGTCACAATACATTATAGCATAAGGAAATGCATCTATATGCCTACATTCCAAGTATGTATGTCAAATGTAATACATCACAGTGATAAACTCATGTACTCATACTCTCACAATACTCAATCTCACTGTCTCACACTCCCACTCATCATACTCAATCACTTGGCATACTAAATCACTCGGCACACTCAATCACTCGACACTGTATGGTATTTCACTACTGGTATGTCAGACTCCGGAGGGGCAGATCCTGCCCAAGCACTAATATAAGCCAATATGGCATGCTACGACGTGTAGCCCGATCCCATAATGAGTCAATAAACCCTGCTGCGACATGTAGCCCGATCCCATAATGAGTCAATAAATCATGTTGCGGTGTGTAGCCCGATTCCATAAACAACTACTACGACGTGCAACCCGATCCCATAAATATCACTCACAACTCGGACCTCAGGCCCCAACTCAGTAACAATCTCTCCAGTCTCTCGGGCTCATAAATCTCATGCCAATCAGCCCAAATAATGATAACATGATGTAACAACAAATGATAATAGAGACTGAGATATAATATGCAAATGAATGAATATGACCGAGTATATAATTATAATTTAAGCAAATAACTCAACAATAGAGATGACCTCAGTGGGTCCCAACAGAGTATGCATATACCCTAAACACGATTTCTAACATGATTCATAGATCATATAATGAAACAAGTGGGGAGAACATGTAGGTAACAAGATATAACAGCAAAACAAGTCCGGTCACAGTCAAATAGTCAACTAGCATCATGATTCCCCCGGTGCACGCCTACACGTTGTCACCTCAATGCATCTCATATAATATAGTCCCCGGGGTTTAAATACCCTCAAATCCAAGTTTAAATATGTTACTTATCTCGAACAAGCCGAATCCAATACTGAGCAAGTCAAACAATAATAAACAAATATAATCCCGCGCGTAAATACCTTCAAACGACTCGAAACTAACCAAAAGCAACCCAAAAATATCAAATAATGACGAAGGAAACAATCCCAATCAATAAAGGTTGAATCTTTAATCAAAAGCCCAAAGTCAACCAAAAAGTCAAACCAGGGCCCATACCTCAGAACCTGACAAAACTCACAAAGTTCGACAATCCATTTAATTATGACTCCAACCATACTAATTTCACTCAAATTTGACTCTGAATCAATATTCAAAACTCAAGAATTTACTTTAGGGAAATTTAGACACAAACTCTCAATTTCTCTTTTGAAATCATCAATCAAATGTCAAAACGAAGATAGATTCATGAAATATAATCAAAATCGAGTAGAAAATACTTATCCCATTCCATGTGGTGAAAATTGCCTCAAACATTGCTTCAATCTGAGCTCCATAGCTCAAAATATGCTAAAATGTCTGAAACCATCATAAATAGAGTACTTATAATTCACTGAACATACATACCCATCGCGATCGCAGGACAGCCTTCTCAATCGCGAAGAACAAACTCTACTTCCCAAAAAACGCCTTAGTGTTCATGATAAAGACCATGCAAAGGCGACACCTAAACAGCCGAAAGCTCCATCAACGCGATTCTATGCGAATGCGTTAATACACTGCGACCGCGGAAACTAATCCACACAACCTACGCGCACGCAGTCACCAAGTTGCAAACGCGATGAAGTAAATCACCCAGCTCCCATAATACTCTACGTAATCACGGTCTCCTGCACGCGATCATGATAAAGAACTCAAACACCAGAAATCAGCAAAACAAAGTAGTGATAAAATGAGCCGTGTAAGGACCCATAAATATTTAAACCAAAAACTTGGGGTTTTGTAGTGCCAAGATAGATTCCTGCATTATTATAGTATAAATCTCGGGGTTTTGGATTGAACAGTACCCTACGGACTGAGAGGAAAATGTTTCGCACAAGAACGCCTTTCTGTGGCCTATTATGCGGCTACATAATCACTCTACGGACTGTATAATGGCCGTAGAGTGAAGAAGTAACTTGGCCAATTTCAGGTCAGCTTTGTGGTCGATTATGCGACCACATAACCACTATGCGGGCCGTATATCGGTCGCATAATCCCTCTTAGGTTTTTGCGGAGGGAGTTCTGCGGTGCATTATGCGACCGTAGAACAAGTATGCGGACTGCATACTGGTCGCATACTTGGGCGAAAAATTCAGGCCCCTGAGGGCCATTTCTGCGGTCACTTTGCGGACCGCATAACCATTATGCAGTCGCATATGCGACGGCAGACCTGTATCGGGGCACCCATGTTTTTAATTTAAAACCCGACCCCCATTCCATTAAAACACCCCTTTAGTCTATGTTAAAGCTCATTTATGATATTTTAGGAGTGAAAGAGAGAGGTTTCTAGAGGGAGGGCCTAATCTTTATCAATTAATCTTCAACCATCACCCAAAGCTTGGAAATATTCAAGTAGATCACCAAATTCTTTATCCAAAAGGTAAGACGTCATCACCCCAACTCGCAATTTCAAACATAGCTATAATGGGGTATTAGTATGATACTTCATGGGTATGAGGATGGTTCATCTTGCATGCATGTGATAAAGAGTATGGGAAAAATAAAAAGTGAACTAGAACCATGAACGTTTTCCTAATTTTGGGTTCAATTTGTATATTGTTAAAATAGATTGAGGTTGCAAAGAGTTTCGGATAATTGTAGAGTCAAAGAAGCTCGATTGAGGTATGTATGGCGAACTCTCTTCTTCCTAGAATCGAACTCCTGGTGTCCGAATAATTGGTGTAAGTTCCGACTTGATCATACTAGAATTGTTTGCCTTAGTGTGTTGGGTTGAAACATTCATGTCCTGTAATTGTTTTAGATGTTTACTATGTCATCATGCTATTTGAGAACGTAACTATGATCTTTCAAGGTCCTTCCCTTATGTGTGCAATGTCTTATGTGATGGTACTTAATGACATGAATGACGATGTTATTTGAACGAATAAAAAGGGGAAAGACTTGAATTGTAAAATGTGCCCAAGTGCCAAGAACTACTTAATAAATGAGGTTGTTTGTTCCATGTAATGAAACATGGGGAAGAAATGTGAATTAAGTGAACAATTGAAAGAGGTTATGTCTCAAGTGGGATGGCTTAGCCAATCGGACGCCATGTTGTACACATGGTGGCATTTGTGTTGAAATTATTGATTTACATTGTGGATATGGATATGTCTCACTTGAGATGGCTTAGCCGGTCGAGTCGAGAATGGACTCCGTGTAAAAATATGGTGGCATTGTGAGTTGTGGTTTTGGCACTAAAGATTATTAACCTAAAAAGATGGAAAGATTGAATTGGAAATTTTGTGATCCTTACTTGGTGTTTCTTTGTATTTCTGTGAAGTACTTATTGATTATTATGACTGGCTTCTCTTTGTTTCACTATTCATTCTACTAAGATTGGTGTTTGCCTTACATACTAGTACTATTCGACAGTATTAACGCCCCTTTTGCCAGGGGTGCTACATCTTTGAATGGATGTAGGTGGTTCCATCGTAAATAGTGCCGAGCACAGATAGTGGTGCTCTCTTTCTCTCCTCACAACAGTCTTGGTGAGCCGCATTTCTCCCAGGGGTCATGTAGTCCTTTTGTATAAGTTTTCATATTTTGATGTATAGCCGGGACCTTATTGCCGGCATTGTCTTGTTGTTCTTTTGTACCCTTAGAGGCTTCGTAGACGTTTATGTGGGTCATGTATGTATGTTGGGTGGTCGTTGGATCGATTTGTATTTTGAAAACTCAACTATGGCATAATGTACCTATATAAGGAAAAATGAACTAGAGCATTTATATATTTATATTACTGATCTCTCCCCTATTTTGCAAATGGTGATGCGTTCCCCTTTTGGATTATGAATGAGTCGGGTAGGAAAAGTTTAATAGTCTTGCTCGACCGGGTTCACTCGGTTGAGCGCCGGTCGTGCTCCCCGAGAAAACTTTGTATCAGAGCCTAAGGTTTCAAAATGTCCTAGGATGTCTCAGAGGTGTGTCTAGGAGAGCCCCTCTTGTCGGTGTGTTGTCGACCAAATCTATAATTAGGGGGCTACTTGGAAATTTAAGAATGATACCCTTCATTTTTGTTCTATATCGTGCGATAGAGCGGAACGTGAGGTTGTTTTCCCCTAACTCGTGCATTGTTCTAACTTTCAGTAACTGGCACCCAAGAAGAGAGCGAGAATTTGCCAAGGAGCCAATACCACCCCAGGAGTGGTTGTTGATCCCCTACTTGATAATACGGGTAAGGATAATCCCCCTACTATCACATTGCCTGATTCGTCTACTCCAAAACAGACTACCCCAGTTCCTACACCCTCGGAGGGTGCCACAATCCCTCCTGCCGATATACCTGTTCCACCTCCAGCCCCAGCTCCCGGTCCCGATATTTCTGATGGGGATCTGAGGGGAGCTATTTAGATGCTGACTCAGTTAGTAGCTTCCCAGGTCAACAACAACAACAATTCAATTCAAGGTTTGTAGTACACATGTGAGCAATTAAGAGTCTTAGGCACTTAGAGACTTTTCACAAAATTTGGCATAATAGCCTTCGTTTGAGCTTGACTTGAAGTCGCAACATTATTAATGCACAACCCATATTTTGAACACATTCTCAAATGATAAAATAACATGATAAAAGCATTTGGGATACATTGTCACGCCCTAAACTCAGGGAGCGCGACCGGCGCTCAACCAAGAGAACCCGGCCGAGCAAGCCTATTAAACTTCCTTCTACCCAAACTCATCCATGAAAAAAGAGGAGATGTACTCCATTAATCAGTCACTTAAAAGATTTTATTTACAATTTTCTTTTGATTCCCATTAGTAGCTTCATTCATAATTTTCAAAACATTACGAGTTTATAGAATTAATGAAAAACATAATTTCCAAGTACCAACATTTCTAGTTCAATTCCCAATATCAACCATAACCCACAACCTATCTACGGAGCCTCTAACTACAATAGAAGAGTAATATGGAAATGCCGGCAACAAGACCCCGGCTATACCTCAAAACACTGTACATGAAAAACAAAAGATACATGACCCCGAAATGAAGTGGGGCTCACCAAATCAGCTGAAAAGAGTGTACTGCTATCACTGATCAATGCCGCCTGCTGAAGAACCACCTGTATCCATTAAAGATGGAGCGACCCCGGCAAAAGGGACGTTAGTACTGTCAAATAGAACTAGTATGTATAGCTAAAAATCCTCTTTCAAAATAGAATGCCCATATAAGAAAAGGCAACACATAGAAACAGCAAGTCACAATCAACAATATCCAAACGTCTAGTTAAGACATAATAATTTTCAAAATACGAACTTCATATATAATTTTGGTTGGGAGATCATTAGCACCGATATACCACCGACTTTGTTAGCACGGAGTCTGATCACGCCTGATCGTCTTGTCCATCTCCCCACGAACAATGTGGTTTGATATGTGATGCGAAAGAAAGTCATTACCAAGCGTAGTACCACCATATGCGTAATATGGCATCTCATCTCCACCCGATCAGCTAGGCCACCTTCCCACATATGTCGTGCGGGTTGACTTTTCCAATCCACAAATGTTCCAGTTTCATCCCAATTAAGGGGAATAATATCACAATCCATCCCTACACTGGCACGTATAGTTTCAGGTGTGGGCCTTATGACCCACCCTTCCTCGGTATTGCTAATGATGCTCCCAAAAATAGTTTTGATTTGATTTGCAAACAGAAATATCATAAATACGATTGTACTCACCTCGGCATCTTTCACATTGTATGAATTCTCATTAGTATTTCCAGTCATTCAAAACGACAATATTTCCTTGGCTCATTAGGCCATTCACATGATTCTTTATTCCTGGCATGATGGCCGTATTTCATATTCCACACTTTCACCTCTTTCAATTTCAAAGATCACCATCAAGTATCAACATATAGGATATTTTAGAAATCATATACTTCAAATCCATTTGAAATGGAAACTTCAAACACAAATGGTTTCTTCCCAAAGAATGAAGCATACCAACCAACAATAGAAACACACATGAAAAATCATAAACAGTCAATACACCATTTACTCTTGCAATACTCTCCCCCAGAAATGACAATGTACAATTTTAACACATGAGTATATTGAACTCGAATCACACTGCGTATATTTATAAATCAAAGCATTAGTTAAAGCAGCCACTAATGGGCATGAATTAAATACAAAAGCTTTTAGACAATTCTATCTTTCATTGCAACATGACTCAAAGCCATAACCTTTTAATACGTAAGCCACACTTTGAAACTTACAGAAATATTATGAAATTCAACTCCAAGGGAGAAAGTTCAGCCAACATACCTCAATCGCGCTTCTTTAGACTCTACAATTATCCGGAACCCTTAGCAACCTCAATTTATTTTAGCAATATACAATTTGAACCCAAAATTAGGAAAATGTTCATGGTTCTAGTTCACTTTTTATTTTTCCCACACTCTTTATCACATGCATGCAAGATGAACCACCCTCATACCCATGAAGTATCACACTAATACCCCATTATAGATATGTTTGAAATTAAGAGCTGGGGTGATGAAGCCTTACCTTATAGAGTGAAGAATTTTGGTGCTCTACTGGAATATTTCCAAGGCTTTGAGTGATGGTTGAAGATCAATTGATGAAAATTAGGCCCTCCCTCTAGAACCCTCTCTCTCTCACACTAGAAATATTAGAAATGAGCTTCAAAATAGAATAAAAGGTTGTTTTAACGGAATGGGGGTCGGGTTTTAAATAAAGAAAATGGGTGCCCCGACACAGGTCTGCGGTCGCATATGCGACCGCATAATGGTTATGCGATCCGCAAAGTGACCGCAGAAATGGCCCTCAGGGGCCTGAACTTTCGGCCCAGGTATGCGTCCAGTATGCGGTCCGCATACTCGTTCTGCGGTCGCATAATGCACAGCAGAACTCCATCCGCAAAAACCCAAGAAGGATTATGCGACCGATATGCGATTTGCATATCGATTATGCGGTCACATAATCGACCGTAAAACGGACCTCAAGTTGGCCAAACTTACTGCTTCACTCTGCGGCCATTATGCGGTCCACAGAGTGATTATGCGGCCGCATAATGGGCAGCATAAATGTGCTTTTCCGCCAAAATATTTCCTTTAATTTCCGGTCCATTGTTCACACATGTAAGCCTACTCTGCCACCACAAAACCTTGAATTCACTTGCGGAAATTACGGGGCTTTACACTGAAATACTTCAAAATTTTCCGGAGTGTTACATTCTCCCCCTCTTAGGATCATTCCTCCTCGAATGAGGGTCAAAAGCTGCCATTAGCATTCAATGTGGTTCAACTGTTGGTTCACACACACTAGTAGTTTCAAAATTTGGCTAACTCCCTAAATTTCCAAAAAGAATTTCGCCAAAGTCTCCCCTGTAACTGGGCTTATAAACTTGCCAGAGTAACACTAAAACAATTCCTAACAACACATCCTCAACTTGACAAAACATCACCATGTATAACAACGTCACTAATCTCATCATTACAGGCATTATACTATCAAGAGTGGTATCTGGACATGAGCTGCACATATTTAAATCATAACACACAGAAGTTCCTTTCAAATCACAATCATTTAACTATACACTCAAGTGGAAATATTTTATTTCCTTAACACTTTTTTTTCCTCCATGTGGTCTCCTCAACTTACAGATTTTGCCATAACACATTAACGGAGACAATCTCAACTCCCGGACTTTTCTAACAAAGATAGCAAATAGTTGCTCCTCACAATCCCATTATCCCTTATCTTCACCTTATTAGGCATAGACACATGAAACACCGGGTACACGAAGAAAGATAATATAGAAACATCATACTCATAGTTTAGCCTATTTCCTTTCACAATTTCATAAGGCCTAATGTGACTTCACATACTTTACCTTTATTGACAATTCACATAGCATCCTCATGCAGAAAATATTTAGAATAACCCATTCACTTTCTTCAACTCTAAATCTCCACGCCGAACATCCAAACTAAACCTTTGGCAACCTCCAACAATTTCTCTAAGATGTGCTAGCTTGATTATGACCATAAAATTTCCTATACCATATATTTGATCACGGGATGATGCCTCTTGTTTGACATGCCTAAACCTACAATACTTGATAGATTTGCTACAAATAGGAACAACGAGGTTCGAGATTTCGCTGGAAATATTCTAGAATCTATCAACGTGCTGAGCACGGCATTTCAGGAGGTTATATCCTAAGAGACATGAAGGTCACTACCAATACCGTTGACATGGTGATTCGTTGTGGTGACACCATCGGTTCAACAAACGAGTCATAGAGTTGCCTAGTAGGCATAAATAATGTAGGGATCAGGTTCATGATTAGGAGATTTAAATAAATGAGTCATTTTAGACATATGACATATGGGAGGCATGGTCTGGAGGATAAAGACATTAGCGTCAGTTAATCATGGAATACTATGAGCCAGGAAAAGGACAACAACAATTGTTTCATTCCATACGTGCCTTGTTTGGCAATAGTAGGCCTCAAAGAGAGATAGCACTTATGTGACACCAGTCGGCTCTTGGAATGTAGGAAAAATCAGTTTAACTCGAAATGAGAATATTCTAGCACCCTGAATATGATATGGGTTTCAAAATACACAAAGTTGCATTACACTCTTGACAGTAAATAACACAAGGAATCTATGCTACAAGCTTACGAGGATGAAAAGAAGTTGAACACTTGTGACATTATTATCATTCCCACAGCTTAACCTTTGCCAATATTTGATCCTATGTGAGAGGACTAGAGATACGACGAGTTTGTCTTTCAATTCAATATGCTCATCATAAGGCTTTTCAACTTTCAATCTCACACAAGTGGAATCATGTAACTAGGACATCTTAATGTTGGATGAAATCATGTATTAGTTAGAGAGAATGAACACTTTTCCGTCAGCTAGACATGTTTTTGCCATAACAACTCTCAAGTTGCCATATCAGGCCAATTCATGGGCAACCACAATACTGGGAACAAGGTGAGTTACTCACTGAGGCATGATCTAGGTGGACATGAAAGTCATACTGAGATGGGTAAACAACAAGACCTCCCTGTGACAAATTTGTGATAAATCTCAAGTTGCTCAGAAACTTTATGCGGATAAGTGGCCCATTTCAATTGGCATGTACGCACATGATAGGTGCTAAGATATACTCTCATGTTACTAGACAATGAAAAGGATTCATGATACTATTCATAAATGAGTAGAATAATTGTTCCAACCATAGAAGTCACATATGCCGGAGAGGAAAACAGTGACTCAAGAAGGATCTCAACACTAGGTTGCTTTCCATTGGATATGATACCGCATAGGTAAATATTATGGTGATGCATGTATAGGCACAAATGAGCAGATGTTATCCATTTGAATCAAAAGGTTCTGTATGATATTCATCAGGTATTGTCCCTTGTTGAGAATTTAGGGAAGCAGAAGTATTAACCTAGGGTTATAACGCAATTCAAGGAACCCATTATAGAACTCAATTTCTCAAGAGGTTGTAAATATAAGGAATTGTGATAAAGAGGCTTCACGAATATTGTGCCTCATTCTAAGAGTAGATACAGAGAACGACTCATAAAGTTGTTTCGGTTCTATCCCAACTTCCATAGTAACATAAGAGGTGACATATGACAAAGTGGAATCGGGATCAATAAGAACATATACATCATGAGATCGGACAGTCAATATACCTGTAACCGCATCTGGAGAAGCCTCAAACTTTTGACGTCTCCTCATAGCATAAAACTTGTTGGGCCCTCCCGAACTCTGAATACCAACCCTAGTTATTCCACGCACTACAGGCTTTATAGTGCCTCTAGCTAGGGGAGGCGTCGTGGATGTAGTAGCTATAGAACTGGCTGGTTGTGCCATACCCTTTCCCATGCTCCGGCGAGACAAATAACAATCTCTTTGAAAGTGTCCCATCATACCACACTTGTAGCATACTTTTGTACCATAGTGACACACTCCTGGATGACATCTCCCATACTTCACACAATGGGGATGAGGTCTGCTGAATTGACTTGTCTCACTGACCTGATATTTACCCTTTTTGCATACATCATAAGCATACCCCTTATCCTTCCTCCAAGCTTCCAATGCGAGATTAACAATTCCAGCACCAGATTTATGTGTGGGCCTTTGGAATTGCCCAAATATACCACCTCTAGCGCGCTTTTGAGCATACTCACAACACGACGTCAAATGTTCCTCCCCGCATGACAGACATAACTGGATAGGTGTACCCAACCTAGAGCATTTGTTCTTCTTGCGCCCCCTCTTTCCACAGCCATAACATATTTCAAGGGTCATCCAATATGTTCCCAAGTGTCGCTTCTTGAAAATCACACAATCTAGTTCATTATCACCAACAACCTTCTTTCATTTCTTAGATTCTCTCACCACTCGATCCGGTGGTGCGGTGACAGTGGAAGGAATAAGGACACTTCCCTTAGCAACAAGTTCTTCCAATCCCCCCACAGCTCGACGCATTCTCCCAACGAACTCTTGTGTAATCTCCCCCAGATTCAATGTAGTGGCCATTCCTTCCTCGTTGTTTTGAACTCGTGGATTACTCATCTGAAAAATATCATAAGACATACTGAGGAAATTAGCTTCCTATCTTGTGCTCTATCGCATGATTCTGGAGTATCAAAGAAGTGTGAAATTCCTAATTGTCCAAGTAGCCTCCTCGTTATAGATGTGGTCGACAACACACCGATAAGAAGGACTCTACTAGACACGGCTCCGAAACATCCTAGAACAATTTAAAACCTTAGGCTCTGATACCAAGTTTGTCACGCCCCAAACACAGGGAGCGCGACCGGCGCTAATCGAGAGAACCCGGTCGAGCAAGCCTATTAGACTTCCTTCTACCCAAACCCATCCATGAATAAAGAGGAGATGTACTCCATTAATCAATCACTGAAAAGATTTTATTAACAACTTCCTTTTGCATTCCCATTAGTAGCTTCATTCATAATTTCCAAAACATTACGAATTTATAGAATTAATGAAAAACGTAATTTCCAAGTACCAACATTTCTAGTTTAATTCCCAATATCAACCATAAGCCACAACCTGTGTACGGAGCCTCTAACTATAATAGAAGAGTAATATGGAAATGCCGGCAACAAGGCCCCGGCTATACCTCAAAATACTGAACATGAGAAACAAAAGATACATGACCCCGAAATGAAGCGGGGCTCTCCAAATCAGCTGAAAAGAGTGTACTGCTATCACTGATCAATGCCGCCTACTGAAGAACCACCTGCATCCATTAAAGATGCAGCGCCCCCAGTAAAAAGGACGTTAGTACAGTCGAATAGCACTAGTATGTATAGCTAAAAATCCTCTTTCAAAATAGAATGCCCATATAAGAAAAGGCAACACATAGAAACAACAAGTCACAATTAACAATATCCAAACGTCTAGTTAAAACATAATAATTTTCAAAATACGAACTTCATATATAATTTTGGTTGGGAGATCATTAGCACCGATATACCATCGTCTTTGTTAGCACGGAGTCCGATCACACCCGATCGGCTAGGCCATCTCCCCACGAACAATATGGTTTGACATGTGATGCGAAAGAAAGTTGTTACCAAGAGTAGTACCACCATATGCGCAATATGGCGTCTGATCTCCACCCGATCAGCTAGGCCGCCTTCCCACATATGCCGTG